>PQWD01000489.1:36280-55276 GCA_019425675.1 Leucinodes orbonalis
TGTGGAGCGCGAACCGCGACCGTTACACCGGCACCGCCACACGCCGTAATGACTGTACTTATGCTAGAATTGCTTTTCTTTAAAACAATTACTTTGGATCAAAAGTGCGCGGAGTTCTGTCGAGTTAGGAAACTCCATGAAAATTTCATTGCAGAACTGTAACCTTATACAGAATTCCATTCTTGGTGAACGACGGGAGGAATATACGAACTATGTAGGGAGTACTTTAAGCTGATTTTAAATTTAAGTTTTTTTTAAACATTACTCGCTTCCTATAATGTTTGGTCATGAGTATTTAAATTGGATCGATAGATCGATTAATATACGATTCTAGAAAGAAGAGATATTTCTATCAAACGGTATATTTTAGCTACAGTAGATTTAGTTAAGGTTCAAGCAGCTTGATAAAACAAACACTGCATTAAATATTTTCATTAGAGACAATTTAATGGATGTTGTGAACATTATGCTTACTACAAATAATATAATAATTATTTTTATTGACTTACTTAAGTAAGTAAGTATTGACTTACGTAAGTATTGACTCACTTAAAATAGATCGAAAAACATAGCTTGTGAAATTTATATTCAAAGCAAGTGGCCCTGCCACATAAAAGCACACCGCGCGATCCTTTCGAGCGTGGTCCGCGGCGGCCATTATCCCTATAATCACGCGATATCGATTGGCGACGTGCGTGCCGCACTAATTCCGCGCGGACCGTGGATTACCCGACACCAAACACGTGAGCACACGCCCTAAACATGTCGGAGATACCAAATTGTGAGAACCGCGAAAAAAATATTAGGGGACACTGGCCACAGATAACATATTTTACGAGAAAAAAGAAATGAAAAAAATGACGAGCGCTCTATATTTGGAAATCGAATTTTAATATAATAATTTTTATGCACATTATTGTACACACAAAATTAATAGTATTTGGTTCAATATTGTTCTCGTCAATGCTGACAAATATAATTTACCATTATATGACCTTGTGAATCACATGAAGTGAAAAAAAGGGAATTACTCCTTATTCGTGGTGCCTTAATAAGCTTTACTTTAATAATACATTTGCAATACACATCAAATACATCAGCAAGTTGAAGTGGGAGTGGGCCGCCGCAGTAACGTATCGCAGATCCGATGGGCCGGAGCAGATGAGTTCAGGTGAATACCGTGTCTTGGCCAGCATTACCTTGGGACGCTCTCCGGCCGAATAGACCCTTTCCCGATGGTCACTATTGAAGGTTGAAGCCTGGCGCACAATGCGGGGATCTTTGAAAGATCAAATAATGTATCTATATGGATAGAAAAAGCGTCGGCGACTTAATGGTATGGACTGTTACCTTCCGATCTGGCGGGCGCACGTTAGAATCCCACCACGTACCAATGTATTAACGAATTTTCGAAATCATATGTAAATTATCCGACGCTTTTACGGTGAAGGAAAACATCTTCAGGAAACCTGCGCACGCCTGCGAAGAGATTCAAAGGTTATGCGTGAAGTCGGCCAATCTGTACTGGACCCGCATGGAGGAGCAAGGCCGAAACACCCTTTACGGGTATGCTCGTATCCCTCCGGTGGGCACGTTGAATGGGCTGATGATGATGATGGATAGAAAAATCACTAACATAAAACTTACACATGTTTGTCCTATTAAAGATCGAACTCACGCTGCTCAGCCTATAAGATAATATTACTACCGAATTCACTATGTTAACGTCAGAACAGATTTGCAATGCAACAAAAATATGACGATTCAATCAACAAACCGGTTCAAACCGGATGTTGTGTTACGCAACAGTCTCCCTCTGGCGGACGAGCGGCGCAACAGGTGGCGCCATTACAAGTTATTTTATAGCTCACCCTAACTGCCACATTTACACAGTTTTTAGATTTATTGTTCACTTGTGAATTTTATTACTCCACAGTTTATCTGTTATGATATTATCTTGTATTCAAAAGTTTGGTTAATGCTCGAGCTGCGGATTTGGCTTTGGTATTGAACATTTACTAAAATCATGGGATTCATCGTCATCATCATCTAAGCGGAAAACTAACCACTGCAGGGCACCAGCCGTCTGCATAGTTTATATATTTGTATGTATAGTTGAGCGTCGGTGCTCAATGGTATGGACTGTCGCCCTTCTACCGGAGGGCCGAGGTTCAAATCCCCACGTACCAATGTTTTTCGAATTTCCGAAAAACATATGTACGTTATCCGATGCTCTTTCGGTGAAGGAAAACATCGTAAGGAAAACTGCGCACGCCTGCGAAGAGATTCAAGGTTTGTGCGTGAAGTCGTCCAACCGCTCTGGGCCCGCGTGGACGACTAAGGCCTTACCATATACGGGTAGGCTCATGCCCCTCGGTGGGGACGTTTAATGAGCTGATAATGATGATAGCTAGGCCGTAACCCATGCGTGTTGAATAACTGCCATACCGCAATTTAAATTGGTGTTATTATCATAAGTAATAATTGAGTTTTGGGGCTATTCAGGCTAATACACCTGTAGGCACCTCAACCTAGCAGATCTTTTGTGACTCGCTCCCCTTCAGAGTTTGTCTAAAAGTAGAGCACTTTTCAGGAAATTCAGGACCATGCCTACCTTTATAGATTTAATGTCAATTAGGCATAAAAGTACTTGGGCAGTTGATGTTTCGCTTCCGTTGTAGATGACTCACATTGCAAAGTAAGTGCACGGTGTCTCTCTGTCTTCTGTGCAGAATCTGCAAGTGTCTGAAGTCACTAAGCTTAATTTTGTGAAAGGTGATTATATTGGTGACTCAAATTAGTTATCGCGACAACGAGCGTTAACGTATTAAAAATTATTGTAATAATTATTGCGTTTATAGGCGTTAGACTTTAGCCATTAGTGTGGCCCTAGCAAAAAAATATATATACAAGGTGCTCCGTGTTGTTAACCCTTAATTGGACAATGGGAATATGGATCCCACATCATATTGAACCTTATTCCTTGGGCATACAGGCGAAAACCAATGAAAATCTTGGAAGTGCTGTATCCGATTAAGGGTTAACTCAATCTCACATATTTATTCACAGCATTTCAACGGGACGATAGCTGACACCTAGACGACTCAGTATCGATCTACCACCTAGTCCATGTACCTACAGAACAACGAATGACAGTTCCCCATCGATCTGGGATAACACTATGTAAAAAAGAGATAAAAATCAGTACCAGCCCCACCGCCGGCGTCGCTATATGGTTACCGGCGGAAGCCGGGCGCGATTGCGTGCGCGCACCGCGTCGCCGGTCGGGAGAAGGTGGGGTGGGTGCGCCGCTGTTGCCAACATGGCTTTACCAAATAGGTATAAAAATTTCAAAATTAGATTATAGTGCCAGTTTTTTGCCAGATTAGTAGGTAAAAAAATGGTAACCAATTCAAAAAAGCTAAGTCTTTATTTTGAAATGATGACTGTCTTAGCTTTTTCGAAGGTACGACGTGTGTAGGACTTTTGACCAATAAATCCGCGTTTATTTTCTTTTTTCTTTGAAATTGCAGTCTCTTGATGAAATAGAAAATTGGCTAGAAAAAAAATTGCTTAAAAGTTAACTACAATTTTTTTCAATTGAGCTGTTCATCATTAAATATAGCTATATTTAGCTGTCAAGTAGCTAGGTTGGCATCACTGGACGGACACAGGATGTGGTCACGCACTTTCGCGCGAGATCGTATCGCCGTCGCCGGGGGCGCTATCACGCGAAGAAACCGCGGACGCGATGCGGGATAGTGTAGTGTCATACACTGAATTTGTCGATTTTTTATAGCTTGTGAAAGGTTGAACGTATGTTTCTTGGGCATGAGCGTTAGCTTGTTACATGTGTGAGATGTGATCAAATATCGGAAAAACTTGAAAGCCGCTAACGAATAAAAAAAATTCAAAGCGTCATGTAGAATATCATTGTCATCACGTAAAGGCTGTCATCATTTGAACAGTATGATGATTACTTGGGTTAAACTGTACAAATTAATATATTATAACCTTGGTTTTACTTTATAAATATTGTCTTCTTCTAAGCGTATCGATAGCAAAAACAATTAAATTGTAGAAGCCCAAAGCCAGCCACGGCGACAGCGCTGTCCGCAGCCGTCATCAAATCCTGCAGAGAACAGCTACTTGGGCAAGCAGGACACGACATACGGTGAATCATCACCGCTCTACGACAGTCCAAATCAAGGCCGCCCGAAAACCCCCATCTGGCTAAATTGTCCCTACTCCGACCTGTCAAAGTCCGAAGCCTATTTAAAGACTTCCAGGTCGGCCAAGACAATTCATCGCCAGGAGGAAGCCTCTCAAAAAATGGACAAAGGGATTCGGAAAAGTAACCGCCCCACGCCAGAGCTTCAATCTTTCGATTTTTGGATCTATGTCCAAAGGCTCGACACACTTGAGAAAACTTTTACGGCTTTTCAACCTATCCAGGACTTGCACGTAATTATGCATGGGGTGTCGAGCGTCATTGTCCATTTTAGCTCTCTCAAGGGAGCCAGTCACACATCTACGGATATTCGGAGGCGCAATACCTGCTAGTGGGTATATAAGGTCCAACGGAGTCGGCTTTAGACAGCCTGTTATAATTCGACATGTCTCGTTCAACGCAACATCTACTGATTTTGCATTTTTCGACCGGCTCCAAACCGGACCTGCATACTCACCCGCGGAAAAAGAAAGAGCCAAGCCCGATGTGCGCAAAACATGCGGTGAGGCTCCCCATCTGGTGGAAGTAAGTCGCCTCAGCAAGTTATTACGAGCATACACCTTTTTTTTTTAGTATACTCACAATGCAGTCTATATGTCAGTGACCTATCCAAAATAACGCCAAGATACTTTGGGGCACCATTATGCGTTATTGGTGTACCGTCCCACATAATATTAAGCTCACGGGTCGCCTGCCGATTCTGAAGATGAAAAGCACACGATTCCGTTTTCGACGGGTTGGGTTTAAGAGAATTTGCTCTGTAGTAGCGACTCAACTCACCCAAATAAATAAATATTGTTTGTATGTCACACAAAACTCCTGGTCATTTACATAATGAAAATCTTTATATTTCCACTGCTGGACATAACCCTTCTCTAAGCGTCGTTTAACCTAACAACTTGCATCGTTGGTAGTTTATCGAAAAATGCGGTCGCATCACTAGCGGACGCGGCGCGCGCGCAGCTGGGAGGCACGTCGCTCCCGCGGGGCGGCGCGTGAGTCGCGCACCTGGACCCCACGTGAAATTGGACCACGTCCGCTTGTGTGAGGTGGAAAAGAAAATTGCCGGCAAGCAAACTTACCTTTCAAGTGATTGTAATCCAGAAGCAATAGAATATTTGTATTCATTAATTTTCGTACAGTCAATTGGCTAACATATCGCACGTGAAAATTAACATAGTATTATCTCCAAAAAGTTTGTATCGTGATACAACGTTTCAAAGCAAGTTCACGCCGGTTTTTTGTGAAGCCATGATATCACTTTAGTTGACTACTTAGGCCCAATCGTACCCATGTACGACTCTGTAAAACTAAACTTGACCGATTGTAAACTAACTGGTCCTCTCTGTAATAGAGGTCCGCGCACATTTGAAATAAAATCTATTCAATTCAAATCAAGATGCATTAATGTTTGGGTCAAGTGAAAGCGCATATTGGAGTATTACCATAGACTCCATGGAGGAGTCCTCAGGCATTCCTAAATAAGTCCTAAGGAATACATATTTTTTATCCTTTATAGGCAGACAATTGACCGCCATCTCACCTGATGGTAAGTGATGATGCGGCCGAGGATGGATCATGCCTGCCTAGAAACAGCCTATTCACTCTTGCCTTGAAGACGGCCAGGTTGTAATGATCGGGAAACACATAAGGAGGCAAAGAATTCCATTCCTTTGCGGTGCGCATTAGGAACGAGGCACCAAAGCGGGCTGTGCGGATGTGTGTCTACCACATAAGGATGGAACGCTCGCCTCCGTCTTGTATCCCGATGGTGAAAAGGGGCTGGTGGAATTAACCGTGTAATTCCATCGCACACTCACCGAAATGTAGCGTGTAAAAAACCTACAGCCGTGCAACTCTACGACGATGCTCGAGGCTTTGCAGCTTAGTTGCGTCAGTCAGAGTAGGGTCGCCAAAGAGCCGCTCAGCATGCCACTCAATCGATCAAGAGGAGACTGCTTGAAGGGACGCATCCACACAGCTTACCATGGCCTCTCGACAAGACTGGGTTTCTTACTTACTGGCCCTTGTATCCGATAAATATCTATCCGTAACTGTGCTGTCGTCTGCATACCCAATGATATCGGGAATAAGCAAATCATTTATGTGCAGCAACCATATTCCAATTTTACAATTTCAATTTTATCATATTCCAAAGAATACCAAAGATGCTACAACCGTAATTGTTGCACTTGCAACCTTCTCTCAAAATCCTTCGCATTCCAATAACGCGCAGTCCCCGGTTTTTTTAACTCACTTCAAATCTAAGCATGAGATATGTCCATCTATAGGCAATGGTGTAAAAAAGTGCAGATTCGTGATATGCTTACAAAACAATCGAAAGTGTTCCGAATGCAGCGACAGCACACATACACCATATTTCTAATGAGCGTACATTTACCTAAACAAAAGCCAACAAACTGTATTCTCTTTGGCGGTTAGTTTTTGAGGCACGGGTGGCGTATTTACCGTTACATATACAGAATATCATTGTTTATGGGCCGATCAAAGCAGAGGAAAGATAAAAATTGTCTAAAGCAGCCCTGCCGCCAAGCCGCACCTGCGAGTGTGAACAACGTTCGACATAATCGTAAACGAGCTCGTAAATCGAAACGCCCTTCAAAAGGGTTTTATGCTTCGTTACGCGAACTGTTCCCCGCGTTTTTTTGTACACGTATGTTGCACTACGTCCGTAACACACTTTGAGCTCACAATGTATCGAAGAACGCTAAACAATGTGACACGTAGTAATTGCAGTTACGCTCCACGAGTGCTGGCCGGAAATATATTAATTCTGTTTAGAATTATACATGCTTTCTATCTCTTCAAACTAACGCGGTCCGCTGCTGGACATAGGTAATCCTCATTATGCGCTAGATATATGATATAATTAAACACATATTGCAAAAAAGACTGAATATTAAAAAACCGGGAAAGTGAATTGTCAAGTTGACAGTTTGTTTTTTTTTACATAAAATTGTGTGAAGTTTATTCGAACGTGAAAGCGCTTGAACGCAGACCATTAACAACATCCAACCTTCAATTTGCGATCTATTTTGGTCGACAAACGGGCAAACTTTTCACCGTATCGAGTCGACAGCGCATCTCAACCTACGGGGGATTAATTAGCGATATTACCGGCTTCCCCACGGCTAAAACTAAAAACGCAGGGCTGCCACCCGGCCAGGTCAAGCCGGATATATCCGGGGATCGGGGCACAATCGATTAGACACCTCAACCTTGGTCAGATTAATTACCCGTATTGACGATTGATAAAAACGCTTGACACTGTTCTAGTAGGGATGAGAGTAGTTGATTGGGTATGTTGGCTTGAGACAATCTTTTATTATCAATACTTACTTATATAAAAACTTTTATATAAGTAAGTATTGATGTAAGTATGTATTTAATACAAATCATAATAAATGAATATCCATTGTTTGTACTGCCCGGGGATCGAACCCGGAACCCTTGGTGTAGTTGCCAACGTCAACAATCAGACGAATGGGTCGTTTCATGTTCTTATGATAGGCTGATAGCTATATGCGCTCGCACCTGCCTGGAGAAGCTGTGAAAGCCATCAGAGTCGTCCATCAGAAAAAATAAATACGTTCACTTCACCTTAATACTCTATGTATTGTACCTATCACCGACTTAATATTTGTCACATCATCATCAGCTCATTAAACGTCCCCACCGAGGGGCACGAGCCTACCCGTAAAGGGTGTATATGCCTTAGTAGTCCACGCGGGCCCAGTGCGGATTGCCCGACTTCTCGCACAACCTTTGAATCTCTTCGCAGGCGTGCGCAGGTTTCCTCACGATGTTTTCCTTCACCGTTAGAGCATCGGATAAACTTACATATAATTACGAAAATTCGTAATCACATAGGTACATGGCGGATTCGAACCTGCGTCCTCTCCGGTCAGAAGGCAACAGTCCACACCAATCTGATTAGACAATTGACTCAATTGGTAAATGTGTATCTATGTATGCATATGCTCGTTTTACCTTTTTCTGCATACACGCAACAAGCAAATTTTTGAGTTTCAAATTAATGTATGGGGAACCCAAAAAATTTTTAATTTTTTTTCAAGTTTCTTGTCGAAACCTAATAGCGGTTCACAGAATACATATACTTACAAAGTTTGAATAGTAGTGTTTATAGTTTCGGAGAAAAAAGGTGTGACATACGGACGGACAGACAGACTTGATGAATCTATAAGGGTTCGTTTTTTGCCATTTGGCTACGGAACCCTAAAAAGGAGGGCTCTTTTAACCCTTTGACCGCCAAAGACGCCTTTAAGCGTCACAGTCAATTTCCATTGTGTTTGGATTCCTGGCAGTCAACGGGTTACACAATAAAGATAAAATATACAGACTACTCCCCCCCAATAACATGCACTGCAACCAAAACGGGCGAGCCAACCCTACGCGTGGGTGTTCTTAACCGTCGCATCGTCTCGCGGGTGGCGCATATTTTTTAAGCTCGCCGGTCTCTCACACCCCCTACTCTGGGGTGGGTGGGGTAATTAGTCGCGAGCGGTCCGGCTCCACTCCATCTAACTTGTTTCCTTCTTTATTTGCCCACTTGATACAAATGTGGGCCGCGGGAGTGAGATAGACAATGGCAGCCATCGGCCGCGCTAACGTTCATATTCAGCAATTAAGGGTATTAGTGTGACGCGTTAATTTGTGAATTCACATTAATGTGTATTGTGCTGATTGTATAACATGATTGTGCGATTTTATACATAATGTTGATAAGTTGATAGAATTATATTTTAAATCATTATGCAGCTTCAAAGACCACGGCTCATATAGCGTTGGGGCTCATGGCGACGGACAGCGGATCCCTTGTGAAGATATTCGCATTCATTAGCGGGTCCAACGGACCCAGCGGGGACGCCTTCCAATCTGCAGAGCGCAGGTGCAAATCCCGCCACGTACCAATGTCTTTTCGAAATTATGTGTACGTTATCCGACGCTTTTACGGTGAAGGAAAACATCGTGAAGAAACATGCGAGGCATGCGTATGTGTGTAGTGATTCAAAGGTTGTGCGTGAAGTCGGTCAATCCACACTGGCCCGCGTGGACGACTAAGGCAGTACACCCTCAGCAGGTAGACTCGTGCCTCTCGTTGGAGACGTTCTAGTGAGCTGATGATGAAAGTCCACGGGTATTTTTTTCAATCATTTTACTTGAACATTTAATTAAGTAGAGACTTATTCGCTGTTTTGCTCGACAGGGGCTTGAACAGAACACCTAGTAATTTACCCTCGGTATTGCGTGTGGGAGGGCACAAAGACTTGTTTGATGTATAGATGGATGTTCTTCAAATCGAGAGATGTTAAGTTTTTTTTTATCGTGAAATCTTTCGTTCTGATATAACTTAAGGCGGCAAGCGACTCGATTGACATTTTAGCCAAAAAATCATAACGTTTTACCTTTAAGTCCAATTATATTTTACTGTTTTCAATTATCTTTAAGTAACATTAGGGTAGCTTACTGTACTGTACTGTAGATAAATTGGGACTGTACATTCTTAACACTTTTTCTTCCTAAATACTGACGTAATTGAGATTTAATTGATGTACATACTTAGCTTTCTCTCCCTCTCTCTCTAATATTCTATCTCCTTAGGTAAGGTCTCTTAAGCAATTACTTTGAACTTAACTACTCGTATTGTCGTGTCCTCGCTATCCTTATCAAGTCACCAATAGCGATAGCTTAATTTTTTACACTTTTAGCTTTTTATCTTTTACAGGTTTAGCGATCAACCACGACAAAAGGCGTTCCTAGTAATCCTCGTTCCCACCAAAGGGCGTCCTATATCTAAGCTCACCAACACTATTGCGTATATTTTTTTTCAAAGNATGAAATATTAATATTATCACTTTTAGAAAGTGAAAATAAATCGAAACTAATATGTAGCAATGTGCAATTGAGATACGCCGAGGAAAAGTGACGACGCAAACGATATTTCTCTGTACTCATTTAGTACCAATACATTCTGCTTTATTATCTCAATAATTTAAAGAGATGAAGGATAATAAATTAAAATATCCACTGACATTCACACAGAACCACCTAGCCCTATATTAAGCGTAGGCTTGTAGTTAGGGTACTAAACATACTTATATAATTTTTTTGTAAATACATATAATACATAAAAAACCCCCAGACCAATATACAAACAGAAATTTTTCATGCACACAAATGTTTGTACTGCCCGGGGATCGAACCCGGAACCCTTGATGTAGTAGCCGACGCGTCGCGACGTCTCAACCGTTACACTAAATGATCGATACAAAAGTTGTACATAAGTTATCGTATTTTCGATAAGTAATATACCTACTTACATATGTAACACGATATGAAAGAAACTATAATGTGATTTGCTTCTTAGAAGAATAAATTTAATACCTACGGCCATCGGGAATGTTCCGTCGAGTAGAATTATCAATATTATTTGTTTTAATAACTAGGTACATACTTGCTTCATACGGTTTTAAAAAATATGTATTTATCCTATCCTAATTTTATCTAAAATAACGCAAATATTTTTGCTTTAAACAGAAGCATTTATTAAAATAAAGTAACTTTGAATAATATATAATTTGGATATCTTTCTACCTCATTCTATTGCCTTTAATAAGTTTTATAAATGACCTTAGTTGTTATCCTTATTGAGTAGATATGGGCTGATTGAAAAAATCCCTCTATAATAGAGAAAGCATAAATTCTATTAATCAGAACAAGAAGCGAAAATAATATATATATATTCATTAAATAGAACCAGTCTGATATTGCGCTATGCTTATGCATTCGATACCCAGAAAAAACGCTTGAGGTAGACGCTTGAGGTTGCATTTTTATTTATGTCGTGATGAAATGTAAATAAACGTTTGCGACAAACATATAATATTGTTTGTATACATAATAAACATGTTTCACTGAAATTAATACTCCTTCTACTTCAATGAAAAACCTAGAAAGTATTTTTAGTTATTTATTTAGACTCACCAACAATACATGCATACATATATTATAATATTACAGTGCTACATTTCAAAATTCTGATACATGTACCAATTATAGATGAGTTCAGTTTTATCAATATATTATCATTACTTTTGTACTACAACTAGTTACAAGTTTAGTTATTATATTATAGTGAAAATATATTCAAAGTTAACCATTATGTAGCCTCTGACTACATGAAGTGCATGATCATCCCTTTAAATTTTAAAAATGAATCATTACTTATGTCCAGGTCCTGTATTTTGTTACAGAGCAAGTTGTAATCGTTTTGGATTCTACTCAAAGGAGACTGCAGACCAAGATTGGTTCTGAAAGCTGGTGCTGAACATATTATCTTAATTTTATTCGGTTATATGCTTATAAGCATCCGTATTTTTTACCTACTTCTTTTTTTTCTGCCGTTCTTATTTAATTATTATGATTACCAATTTGCCATGTTATTTTAATTGTTTTTATAAATAAATATTCATCTAACTCTGAAAAGGCAAACTGGAATGGCGAATGAGCATAGCATTGCTCCTAAATTGGAACGGCAGGTATTATTCGTATGTGTTACTTCAGAATACCATATAAAGATTATTTGCAATGCAATCTCAATGTTTCTCATACAAGTTCGATTCATATTTGGTTTGTGTATGAATATTTTCATTCGCGGCACACCGTTAGAAGTCCGTATCGTCTCAAAGTACTGTGCACTTGACATTGAGCTCAAACAACATGTTGAGTCGTGTAAACAACAATAAGGTATTAAATTATATTTATAATACTAATATGAGGCCCATTAGTTTCAAGTTTCAATCCATGCCGCCGAGCGCGCCGAGAGTCTATTCAAAACATTGTGAAAACAGAATGACACTCATCCAAAAGTTATAAGGACCTTTGTTTCTTATATTTGGTGATGAAATTTGATTTATTAATAAACTAAATAATGATGTATTCTTGTTCCAGACGCAATGGTCTTAAAAATTTTAGATGCTCTTAGTATTAATTTTTAGTATCATATTAAAATGGTAGAAATACTTACCTATCTCAGTGCGTAACATTCATATCTAGTTTTATTTACATTTGGTCAAGGTTGGAATATTCAAATTCATTTGAGTTCCAAGTTATATCTCATCCTACTATAGTCTGGTCTGCACCAGACTCTGGCGATTTTAGTTCTTTTTGTAAGTTGCTAGGCAGTCTTTTAAATAGTATTTTTTTTCTTAATTAAATATAATACCTACTTAGGTATTAACTTTAAACTTTCATGTTCTAATTCATAAAATCGGTGAGTCTCATATAAACTTCCACTCTTTAATAAATTTTAGGCAATATGGGGTACGAAAATATAAGTTATGAATTTTAACCTCATCTAACCTAACCTTGGATTGCATTAATATTTAATTTCAGCTTTCAAGCACTCCAAAGGAAGTAGCCAAACATTGTAGTGATCATCAGTGTGTCAGTGACGAAATCGGCGTATTTTAGATATCAATAAAATCTGAAGTATGCGAGCTATTCAATTGTGACTTTGTATTTTTAAGTCTACTGATAACATCATATCCTGTGAATATGAACTATGTGGTACATTGGAAACCAATTCCATAAGAGTAAAAAAATATGTCTATCGATTCGCTTAGCCCGTCTTGGCTCCCTCACTACCGTGCCCCCAGATCACCGGAGATCTTAGTCCAGCTGTAGGCGTAAAGGAGTAACCGAAGTAGGAGCAAAGACATGATTTCGCACAGATTATAAACAATAGTGTTTGTGAGGTGGTAGGGGAGACCGAGGGGAGTTGAAACAATTTTCACATTTTTTTCATACACGAAAAAACTATAGAGATAAACCTCATGATATTAGTACGTATCGATATGTCATTCCATAAACTTGTGAATGGCTAATATTAAGAACTTGCTTGTGTTTAATATTGTGGTGAACAATCGACTTTACCGTAAAAAGCCAACTTGTTTCAACTCCCCTCATACCGAGGTAAGATGAAACAGTGGCTGAGGGGAGTTGAAACATATGATTTTTGAGAATATTAAGGGCTGTAAAATAAAAATTATGATATCATAATAAAACAAATTATAGAATTTAACGGTATTGATTCAAACAATCAACTCTTGAATTGATCCCGAAGGGAAAGGACTTTAGAATCATTACGTGTTGTTATTGTTTTTGCGGAGGTGGGGGGCGAAGGGAGGGACACAGGAAGCCCCCCTCCAAAAGGGGAGGTTGCGAAAACCCCCCATTTACGAAAAAAAATAGTAACACTTTTGATTTCAATTAGAATGTTAGGTTCCCCTATTTTGGAGAGCAGGCGGAGGAGATTACCCCCCCTCCCTTTAAAAAAGAGTTCAAAATTAGAATTCGTCACAAAAACTTGTGTGTAAAAAAAACATTGCTTCTGGCGCTTCGCCGGCCGCCGGCACACTCGCTACGCTCGCTCGGCTCGCGCGTATTTGGTCACAGTTCTAACCTAACCAAACATAGTGATACCTATACTCAGTGTTTTGTTGATAATCTTCTTAAATATTAGCGCAAAATGGCGGATTACGTTTTGTTCATGAGAAATAAAAAAAATAACAAAATTTTGTTTTCTATATTAAAGCCGTGAAATGCTACTTAGCCTATTTTTTTAAAGTAACATGGATAATTGTAACATTAACAATATATATTATTAAATAAAAGTTGGTCAGGTGCTACAAAACGTCAAAATTACTCAATATGGCGCAAAAATTACCTAACCACTACTGTTTTGTGTAAACTTTAAGCATTTTATTTTTGAAAAGTATTAGTTTACGCTGATTAAAACTCCAGAGGATTCCATGTTATATCGAAATATATTACCAAAAACAAAATGAAGCTCCTAGCCAACCGTAATGATTCTAAAGACGAGCCCTGAAGGTCATATTCGTTATATAATAATTAAAAAAAATTGCGCCAAGCGCGAGTCGGACTCGCCGGTGTAGGGTTGCGCAGCAGCAAGTAACATGAAATAAAATTATTTTTAATTACTTAGGCACCTACTACAGCTTTAATATGAAAAAATAGTGGTTCACCGTTTATGAAGAATAAATAGAAACTTCACACCAGAAATCGTACACACTAAATTTCGTTGTTAGATTGTATGGGCATGTGCATCACTCTTTTTTTTTTGGATTTTCTAAACCCCATAGTTTAGAAATTAGAGGGGAGGGGGACACACTTATTTCAACTTTAGAAGTGTCGCTCGTGCAAACTATTCAGTTTATAAAAAATGATATAAGAAACCCCAATACCATTTTTAAGACCTACACAAAAAACGGCATACGGACGGACGGACGGACGGACAGACAGATAGACTTGACTAATCTATAAGGGTTCCGTTTTTTGCTATTTGGCTACGGAACTCTAAATGAAAGGTATAGTTTAATTGTAACTAAAAGCCGCATCACGGAGACTTTTCTGATGCAAAGATACTCTTTATGCTATGAGATCATAGGTATATTTCGTGACTCGCCATGCCTCTTTCAGTCTTTCTTCTATAGTCTGCAGTTTGGAACGAAATAAATCAACAAAAAAATATATACCTGTTAGAAGTTGACTGCTGTCCAATGTAAAATTGAAAACGAGGAGAGTTGAAACAGTTTGTTTCAAATCTCCTCAGTAACAAAAAACTTCCCAATTTTTATTTAAACCATAATCAAGACGCTGGTACAAGAAATTCAATTGTACTAAACATACTCTCGCGTGCAAGTAAATCGACTCAAGCCTCAAGTGCGCATAAAAAGTGATATAACTAAAAAATGACTTATTTTACCTCTATATAATGTTTTACATAATTAAAGCCTAGTAATTAGGCTTTCAAATGGTAGCATAATATCAGTAATTTAAATAAACACTTGTACTTAGAATGCAACTGAACGCAACCTCCCGTAAACTGCTCTGCGCTCTATTCACAACTTGCGCGACACAACCCCTATAAAACCCCCTGTAATCGTTTTTTTCTTATCAGTCGCTCATTAGACGTTGACCTGAACACATCTCTGCAAATTAAAGCCGTCATTTGAAGAAAATTATGGATACAACACCTGAAGAAGCCGCTCAAGTCGTTGCCCTGTTGCAAGAAGGGTTGAACCAGCGAGAAGTCGCTCGTCGTTTGAATATGAGTCAGTCCGCTGTCTCGAGAGTATACAGAAGGTTTCAAGAGACTGGTGCCTTCACTCGGAGGCCTAATACCAGCCGACGCCGGTGCACCTCGGAGCGTGACGACCGGTTTTTGGTCTCGACCTCTCTCCGAAATCGACACCTTACCGGCGTAGATGTGCAGCAGGAGCTACGTCAAGTTCGCGGGGTGACTGTCAGTCAGTGGACAGTTAGAAGAAGGTTGAAAGAAGCTAACCTTACTCCGAAAAGACCCGCTACAGGCCCGAAGTTGACCACAGCTCATCGTCAAGCACGCCTTCACTTTGCTCGAGAACATTTGGATTGGAGCATAGAGCAATGGCAGTCAGTCCTGTTCACAGATGAGACGAGGATGTGTCTCCATGGCAGCGACAGGAGAGGTCGGGTATACCGTCGTCCCGGTGAACGGTTTTCACAGTGCTGCTTTGTGGAAACCGTTGCATATGGTGGCGGATCTTGCATGATGTGGGCTGGAATTTCCTTAGAAGGCAAAACGGACCTTGTTTTCGTTCCTGGGGGAGGCCGGGGAGGAGGTCTGACCAGTGATCGTTACATTGAAAATGTTCTACTGGATCAAGTTGTCCCTTATCAAGGCTTTATTGGGGAAAATTTCATCTTGATGCATGACAATGCCCGATGTCACACTGCTCGGGCCACACGTGATTTCCTGAACGAAGTTGGAATTCACACTATGCATTGGCCAGCGCTCAGCCCCGATTTAAATCCCATTGAGCACATATGGGACGAGCTCAAAAGGAAAGTTAGAGCGAGGAATCCAGCTCCGACAAACATCAATGAGCTCAAGACTGCGTTGGTAGAAGAGTGGGGTCGAATACCACAATCATCCATTAAAAAGTTGATAAGGTCGATGAAGAATCGCATGAGAGCAGTGATCAGAGCTAGAGGAGGGAATACCAAATATTGACACGAATATTTTTTTATCTTACGCACATTTTGTTTCATTTAAACACAATAACCCCATACTGTGAAATTGTATGAATTTTCAACATTTTTTACATTATCATTAGCATTAACCTTTTTTACTAAACTACTGAATCGATTTTCATGCAACTTACACCATTTTAAAGCTCAATTACTAGGCTTTAATTATGTAAAACATTATATAGAGGTATAATAAGGCATTTTTTAGTTATATCACTTGTTATGCGTACTTGAGGCTTGAGTCGATTTACTTGCACGCGAGTGTATATCATAATTCTTTAGTTAATAAGCTTACGAAATATGTTTAATTAGAACCAAAATACAAAACCCTTATAAAATTATAGGCATTTTAAAAAAACGTTCAGAACTTACTTTTCACGATTTGTGACACATGGCATGCAGAACTCCTAAACCGCACGACTGACGCCACCGACGCTAACTGACTGCTTCGCGGGTAGATAATAGTGATTAAAAAGGGATGTTACCAATTCCTCATAGTTATAAGTACCGAGAAATCTGTACTGTTTCAACTCACCTTTGTTTCAACTCCCCTCGGTCTCCCCTACGTTAGAGATCGCTCAAAACCATTGAGATAAATTAGCGATAACATAACGATATTTTCCAAATTCCTGTTTTTTTTTTGGTGAAATAAAAAAAAGGTTTATCTATCATGATTACGTAAAGATTAAACGAATCATCGGCACATGCACACATCGGCACACCTACCTATACATAAGTAGGTAGATATACTCGTAAAATCTCCTCACTTAGGGAAAATAAACCTTTGTCGTCCTAAAGTGAAGCCTTTTTTACTCTACCTACCGCTAATCTTTACCAAGCGCTAGGTCCTACATAGAATCAACCAAAGAAAGAGGAACCTACCTACATAAATTAAAAATAGTATAGCAATAATATTTAATTATTTCATAAACATTAGAATTTATAAAAAAAATACGTTTATTAAATCATAATACAGACTGCTTCTCCAGATACTTATCGAACACAATGAAGCTTACACGCGACTTGCCTCGGAAGTGTTCGTCAAGTACCTTATAAGGTGGAGGAGCTTGAAACAATTTCCGATTATGTTAGGTGCCTCATTACCCCGTCATATACTTGGCAGTTACGTGTTGTCCGACATCGACCGTAGTACTACGCCGAGACGGGCGTGCCCCTCGCGGCCACGCCCCGCCAGAGCGGGATGACGATAGCGCCGCCTACCTTCCGCCGTCAACACAGAGTAACCCTGACAACATCGCCCGAAAACACCCTGTTCCATTCAATTTAAGGTCCAAAACCGTTTAAATATCATCTTTTAGTCGCACCAGATTTCATGGCGATGTACTTCTGCGCTCTTTCAGGCTGTACATGTATATACGAGTATGTACGTAAGTGGTGGCTGTCATGCAAATGGAGCCCTGTTAATGAAGCTGAGGAGAATTATGGCTATTGTTACTGCCCGGCCGGCTCTGTAATGGCCCATTTTGTAGGTATACATCATAATAATAAATGGCATAATTATTCTTGCAATGACATTGGGCTGCGCATTATGCATGCATTTGGAAAACATCCAATGATTGTTTGGCTTATGGTGTAATTACCTAATGTAAGTGGGTACCTAAGCATAATTGTGATATACGAGTTTCTCTATTTGTTTTTGGCGAAAGGAAGTGAAAGTAAAAGACAGAAGGAAGAAGGATTATTTATTTGCAAGAGAACCTGGAAATTTGTGTGATACTTATAGGAACTTCAAGTTGTTAAATGTACCGGGTAACTTCAATCGAATGAAATCTGTATAGGTTGAATCAACAAATAAATGTATCTTTTAATAACCTACCTACCTATTACTTACCTATATATGATTTTTTTTGTTAGATGGGTTTTTTACCTATTTTCACTCGATAAATGTCAAAAGTTTAGAAATGGACATTAAAATGAGGGAATGTTTTTTAGAAAATATAAGAACTATTAATATGTGTTTATTTTTCTATTAGGATTCAGGATTAATCAGAAAAGGCTTGTGCCATTTTTGACGTTGTTTATCTTAATGATTCTTTTTTCACCTAAAGAAAAACGTCGAAGTTAAAAAAATATTTCATTATGTCCCATTACAAAAAAAAACAGATTAGGTACTTATTAATTTCAAAAATATATATTGGTTTAAACGTATATAATTAAAAGAAAGATAAGTAGCTAGATAAATATAGGTACTACTTCTACATGAAACTTAGGTATTCACGTCCTCTCACAGCTGGTTACAAAGTTAGTGGTAGAAGGGAAAATGGTTTGAGTAAGGAGGATATGGACCTCCAAAGCGATGTAATGTTGGTTTTCTGTGAATTTATATATAAATCGGGCTTTATTATGCTTTCATTTCCCACTGGTAGTACTACGTGGGTTCGGGAGCGTTGGCCGGCGTCGCGCTGAGCTAGCGCGCGGCGACGCGGCACATTTTTCTAGTGGCAAGGTCGGGCTTTGCCAGTGGTGACGTCACTCGCCACTTTCCATTTCCCGTGGTAGCTCAAATTTTGGACACACAACAAATGATGAAGTCATCGGATACGTACAGTACAGAGTGATAAGTCGTTTGTCCATTAAAACCCGTTGCTAGAGCAAAATAAAAAGCTTAG
>PQWD01000490.1:0-66961 GCA_019425675.1 Leucinodes orbonalis
TACATATATATTATACATAAAAAATCCCTGACCATTACAAATAGACATATTAATGCACACAAATGATTGTACTACCGGAACCCTTGTGTTGCAGGCGACGTCTCAACCACAACACCAAATGGTTCGTCAACCAATGATATCAGAGTTCATAGTTTGGTTCCTTATTTATGACATATGATATAGGTCATGGCATCCTTCTCGAAGTTGTGCAAGAATACGTTTACTTGGGCCAAACCATCCAACTTGGCCGGCACAATTTCGAGAGGGAAGCTAGTAGGAGGATTCAGTTGGGCTGGGCGGCATTCGGCAAGTTACGTCAGGTCTTCACGTCGACGATTCCGCAATGCTTAAAGACAAAAGTCTTTGAGCAATGCGTCCTACCCGTACTTACATACGCAGCTGAGACATGGACACTGACTGCGGGATTGGTTCACAAGTTCAAAGTCACTCAACGCGCAATGGAGCGAGCTATGCTCGGGGTCTCTCTTGGGGATAAGATCAGAAATGATTTAATCCGTAAGAGAACTAAAGTTACCGACATAGCCCGCCGGATCAGCAAGTTGAAGTGGCAGTGGGCTGGTCACGTATGTCGCAGAACCGATGGCCGTTGGAGCAGACGAGTTCTGGAGTGGAGACCGCGTCTCGGCAAGCGTAGCGTAGGACGCCCTCCGGCCCGATGGACCGACGACTTGCGAAAGGTCGCTGGTGGAGGCTGGATGAGGAAAGCGGAGGACCGGGATATCTGGCGCGAAATGGGGGAGACCTATGTCCAGCAGTGGACTGCGATAGGTTGAATAGGATAGGATAGGATGATAGGTTGTATAGGTAATATGTTTAAGGCTCGTTCATTGCATATGATATTCTTTGCACAATTTCCCCAAGAATTTAGGATTGTAAGGCACGTATTCTAGAACGAGACTTAAGTCTTATATAGCTCTTATTCTTTCTAACTCTATTTAAGTAATGATCAACGCTTGAGTCTCATTTCAGAATCCGGGCCTAACATAGGTTAATCTAAAGCCTGGCAACCAACTTTAGACTAAGCATCCGAACTCTTATAAGTGCATGGCATAATATATTTTATTCCGATTGCAATAAAAGTTCTCATGATTTCTTTGCAACGTGTAAAATAGAAAAAACAAATTGAAAGCAACCAACTTGGACTCACGTTCGTAGCCGTGACTTCTGATTTAGTTTCCATGAATATTCTAGGATGTGGACTGAGAAGGAGTAAAATGGCCTGCAAAGATGTGTTCCGTAAGAGCGAACACGCTCCCTATACATTTGATTGAATTGGGCTCAAAGTTTGTTAGACCGAGAGCTAAATAAATCACAGGCGGCAGGAAACCTCGGTCTCGTAGTCATAAGAATAAATAATGCAATCTCATTTTAATACATAAATTTCAGTGATTGAGTTCTTATTAATTTTGTTGACGCACGAATTTTGACAAATATTTAGTTAATGACACTTTATTGTACCTGTGCACCAACCATTTAATAATAATCTTAAAAGTAGAAATACAATGGGCCCTATCGCGCAACGTTAATTTATTCTAAACAAACTTAGGAAGAAGAAAAGAAGATACTCAGACTAACTTCCTTTAGTTTTTGTTATTTTTTTTACTTTGTCTTCTAACTCAAAGAGTTGTTCGATTTTTAGACATCTCTAAAGTTTACATTTTCTGCCACGATGGTTAAGTGTTTGTTGGGGGTCACTAAACCCTATTCCATTGTTGGGCAGACACACGCCGGTCAGGTAGTGTCCCCAAAGCATGATGCTGGAACCTCCTATCATTTCAGAAATATTTGTTTGTGTGAAGGTGCAAGCAACAAGGAGTATTTTAGGCTTATACAACTTTGATTTTTCACGTGAACGCAATCGCAGACAAAGCTAATAATTTGATCAAAATATAGTACTGAACATTTTACTTCTAAGGGCATTATTTCGCGTACGTAGTTTGAATTATTAACATTAAAAAAGGCGTGATGTGAAATCAAAATTTGAACACTTGGTTATTATTTTACTTGAAATTTAGCTTTTGCGTCTTTGTTTCACGATAACACGTCTCAAGGGAACACTAGATGGAATCCACTCTCTGAGCAACGATTGGAACAAATTGCAGAGGCAGTATTAGATTTCCACTAGGGAATTCTTATCACTCTCATCTAGATTGTAGGAGAGAAAGAAACTAGGATTTTTGAAATTCCTTAATTTTCCTTACAAGATTTACATTTGTTTGTGATTAATTCATTTGGTTCAGTTCAAGACATAATTTTAAGAATTACCATTAAGGTTTGCTGGTATTAAACTTATTACATGTTTTTTTGTTTCATATATTACTACGGACTTTGCCCGCCGGATTCTCGTCTCTAACCTTTTTTTTTAAGTTTAGGGTGTCTGTTTGAAATACTTATGAAAAGTATTTCAAGAAGAAATATTGAGTTAAAAGTTAGTATCGAATTTCGAAATTTTATGTTTAAATATCATATTTTATTTCAATGAACTCGTTGATGTACAAATCGTATGGAATATATAAAAGATTTAGATTTAAACAATATTTAAATATCAAACTCACGATATGGCAACGTTATATTGCCACATTTAAAAATAATATTTATCAAGCATTTGATAGTTTTAATGAACTTAATCGTCTAATACATTCGGTATATGTACAATTCCTTACAAATTAATTACAAACTTATATTTAAATAAGTTGGAAACAATAACGATTTCTCTTCACTTCCCATTACCGGTATGCAAATCCAGCTTGAATGCCATTCATTCGTGTAATTAAAAGTAATAATTGCTTGAAGAAATAATTTCAATTGTCTTCAGTGTTATCGAAGATCAGTTTATTAAACTTAACGATCTATTGTGACGATTGTGTCTTTCGAAAGCGTTTTTCGTTAGTGTAGGAGCAAAACAGTAATTTCCGCTTGTAATATTTAGATAATTGAATACTTATCTTTAAATTTGCATGTATGAAATCTAACAATAATCCGTTTGATCAGCGGATACAGTTACAGCCGTTATTTGTGCAGCCACGTTGCATAATGTAATCTAGGGATGTCGCCAAATTGAGTTTAAAACAATAAATATTTCAATTTTTTTTGTATAAGTGAAAGGATTCATTTGAATGCATGTTACTCATTAAGTAATAGTTATGTGAACACTGACTAATAATTATAAAAAATAGTTCTAAAAAAAATATGTAAGCCTAATTTATAATAATATTTACTTAACGTTTTGTACGTAACGTACTCGTAAAATAATAAATTGCATCATCTTAGTTTCTTGTTATTTATTTAACATTATCAATAAAGTCGTATCACGGGATTACGAAAGCTGTCATACAAATTTCTATCCCCTATATTAGGGGCTGAGTCACCACACGGTACCCCTGATTTGTTAAATTAATACACATATGAGAGTGGCAACCCTAATCACAGACAAAGTCTACACACAAATGATTTAATAACACATGACCTGGTTTGACTTCAAACAGAATTCGTGACGGATGACATCAGCTGATAGAATGGAAACCATTATTATGCAATACATGTACCCAAATACTCTTGTCCCAAAGGGGTTTACTACCTACTAAGTTCCTTATATTTTTTCTTTTATATTTATACACGAACAAACCCTGTAATTACCTCCGTGGTCTTATTGTCTGAGCGATGAGTTAATATCTGTGTGTGATCTGAAGGTCGTGGGTTCGTATCCTACGTTAAAGACCGCATAGTGAAAGTGATTTTGTTTGACTTTTCCCAAATTGGTTGGGATATTGCAAGCTATATTAAGTGATTCAACAAATTACAAATATTTATAAATTACATATAAATAAAATCGGATTGTCTGTTTGTAACACGTTTTTAATTTGTAAAATATTGAAATAACATTTTTTTAAATGTATATCTGTCTGTCCGTCTGTCTGTTTCGGGTAATCTGTGAAACGGCTGGACCGATTTGGAAAGGATTTTTTTGGCATGTAGCTTATATAGTAGGGAAAAACATAGGCTAGTTTCATTTAGAAAAAAACATTTTAGATAAATACACCAATGTTGCACCACGCGACGCGCAGCTCACGTCGCGCGGGCTGAGCGCTTTTTACATTGTTTTACTGCGGGAGAATATAATCTTAAAATGCAGGTTATACTGCGGGGAACAGCTTGTAAAAAATATAACAATGGAAATATTAAAAAGGAGTCTATTCATGTTTGGTATAAAAACCGAGTTAACTCAAAATTATTAAGTCGGCACATGTTTATCTCAGTTGCAGAAGAATGTAGTCACATCCGGAATGGATAATGTAACTTAATATAATCTTGTTGTTATACTGTTTGATAGATAAAAAATTAAGCTGTGTTAACTATTTATGGTCTGAATTACAAACACATTGTCATAACAAAAACAAGAGCTCTTTCCCTTTGTCAGATGCATTATACTGGTTTATAATTTTCTCCTGCATATATAATATTTACTTATTCTTAATTTAAACTAAAAACTAATCAGTCGAATATTCCATTACTTGATACATCTATATATCTATATCTGTTGACAGGGTTATAATAATAATCTGAAACACATTGTCATGAAATTAGTTACTTAAAATCAAAATTTCTTTTTAGATTGGAGTTAGGTATCTCCTAAAAATGTATATTCCTTAATGGTGAAAACGAATTTAAGTTACGATTTAAAAGGTCACTTTAAGTAAGTCTCTTACTTAGGGGAAGCTTTAGGTGCTGTTGGTGAAAACGGGCATTAGGTCCCTCAAGAACACTTATGAATGTCACATGAAGCTACCACTGGTTCGGACTGCCGTTAAATACTGAGAAAATCAGTAGTTTCTCTTTAAAAAAAAAGGTTTTTAATTTACTACTATTACTAACCCAAATATTTATCGTCATATCGAATCCATTTTTTTTTAAATATATTAAGAGAACGTCAATTGATAACCTATGGGAATATGAATTGTTATTATTCCATACGATGTTTAGGTATAACTCGTTTTGACACATCAATGAAAGAGGCAAATACATAAGAATGAAGGTATCAACGCTGCTTATTACTATATTATATTTTGAGTAACTAGTACAACAATAAGGATTTCTTAAGTCTCTGTTTAGTACTCATTGTATATACTTAATAGCTTAATACTCAAGTGTTCATTTGCCACATCCGAATTGACCGAAGTGTTGGTACTATCGTGTCTAATAGTAGAATTAGGTCCGTTCCTGGTGGCTGCGATCGCGCTATACATAGCAGATCTGCCTGGCCTTTCTAGTCAGTACGAATCCACTGGTAAACTTGTACGACTGGACTTAATCAACTTCTCAGTAGAATACAGCACTAAAATCAGCGGTGGATTGTTGCACATGTGTTGTTCATAATTATTGTATACCATGTTTATACGATTATTTAAATTTAAAACATAGTAAGCATAAAAAGTTCCTAATTTTACTCAATTGATGTAGCCTTTGATTGATTGATACAATAATTTAAAAAATCGACCATACTTTTAAGTTGGTCGCTAGAAAAAGTGCCTTTGATTGATTGATACAATAATTTAAAAAATCGACCATACTTTTAAGTTGGTCGCTACAAAAAGTATTTTATTATTAAATACACGAAAAAGTCAAAATCTTTGTTTACTCACTACTGATAGCCGTACGCAAATGGTCTTCATCTGATAATAAAATTTGAGTGTAGTGGGCTCCCAGTCTTTAAAATTTACACAACCAGCCGCGTTACCGAGTGGGATAATATTCTGGACGTTACACCATGAGTTGGACTACGCCAGTTGTGGCATATTTATATTTATTTAGCTCCCTTAGTTTTAAATAACTGCTTCATCTAGCCGTGGTCCAACTTTTTTTAAGTTATAAGTGTACAGGACGGTCAGGACGCTCATCACAGCGGTACACACCACAGGTCAGGCGTATCGCTTATCATCGTCAGAGATACGCCTAACCATGACAAAGCGGCATTGAAGGAGACCAACAACTGATAGACAGTTATTATCCTCCATCAATGCCGCGCTGCGCCTGACACCCGAGACCTGTCGTCTATGTTAGGTCTCTTAAACCGAGTAATTTCACTGGCTACAGTGCCCTTATCCCGAAACACAAAAGTGCATAACACTCCTGTTTCTGTCCTCCTGGGACGATATCTGGAACTACGGTGGTACCTACCTAGACAACTCAATATCGAGTCTACCACCTAGTACAATTTACCTGGTGAGCACATTATAAAGATACCCTTTGCTTGCAGGTACCCGAGAAAGCTTCAAGCACATAGTGAAGGCGTGCGAGTGCCCTCTCTATTGGAAAATGCCGCTGTTTCTCGCGACGCAGCAGAGTCTTCATGCACCCGTCGATGGGCACAAATTCATCGACTTCTGGAGAGAGTAAGTTTAATCATTAAGACGATTCATGGAGTGCAATATTTGGAAAATACAAAGGATTCCTTATCCATTTGAATCCATGATCATGTCTTCTTTTACTAGTTACGACCTTTATAGACAAACACACACACACATTTAATAAATGTATGTGTAAGTGTTTACTAACAAAAAATATGTATGTTAATTTAATCGTTGCTAATTGTCTATCTAGTATATATAGGTAGTACAAGCTTCTTGCTTAACCCTTTGACTGCCAATGACGCCATAAGGTGCCAGATACTATAGATTTTCTATTGTGTCTGGATTCCCAGCGTTCAATGGGTTAAAGTGTGGGAGAGGTAAGTCTTGGCACGAATAGGACGACTCTACCGGAGTGAAGCCACGAGCTTGTAGAAAAGCGGCGTGAAATAACACTTTGAGTTCTGTTTCGTCGAATCAAGTTACCGGAGGGCTGAAGTCCGCAACTTTAAAAAATTACATCCTGCCGTAGAAAGAAAATTCCTTAAGATATAGTATTTTTATAACAAATTTAGGAGTTTGGGAAGTCTAACGTAACAGCGTGAAAACCCGCGCTCTGTTTACTCGCCTTGGTGAAATCTGTGTCGCATTCCTACACCCCTTCAATACCTGTTTTTGCTGTTTAAATGGCAGGCGTCACCAATCTCCCGAAGGCTAGTTTTAACTAGGCCAGTAAACGTGTTTTAAACTAAGTTTATTATATATATCAAACAGAAGTTCATGAGGCAAACGGTTTTTGGTTTTTTTTCGCAAAATAGGGGACACATATGTATATTAATGACTGCTTTGATGTGAAACAATAAATGTTTATTGTTTCTCAGCATTAAGATCTAGCGAGAATATTGGCTAAAAATTTAAAAAATATTATTTAATTTCGGCCCGATGGATCGACGACTTGCGAAAGGTCACCGTAGAGGCTGGATAAGAAAAGCGGAGGACCGTGATATCTGGCGCAAAATGTGGGAGACCTATGTCTGTGTGTGTGGACTGCAATAGGTTGAGAAAAATATATTGTATTTATTTGTTCCAGGATGACGTCCCAGTGCCACGACCACGCGTCTCGCTTTGTGCACATCCTCACGCGCGGCAAGAGCAACACTCTCGCTCCCGAGGACTTCGTGCCGCTTGTTCAGGATGTCGTCGACACGCATCCTGGTCTCTTATTCCTTAAGGAAGCAACCGAGTTCCACTCAAGATACGTGCATACTGTAAGTATGGTAGAGACTTTGTCTAAAATAAAAGATTTTTTGATGTAAACATTTCTAATTTTAGAGATCTTCTGTCTGACCCAGGTCCATGAGGCTGATTCTCTATAACTGCTTATGAAAATGTCACAAATGATGTATTTCTGTTGCAACAACAAATTTTAAGAAAACAACGACTACTTTTACTAGGTGGTAGACTCGGTACTGAGTCGTCTAGGAAGGTACCACCGCAGTGCCAGATATCGTCCCGTGAAACAAGTCTATTGAACTTCTGTGTTTTGGGATGAGGGCACTGTAGCTAGTAAAATACCGGGTATATGAGACCAAAAATCTGTTGTCGCCGGTATTTGGCGTAATGCGGTGTTTATAGAGAATAATAACTGTTTATTTGTTTTTGGTCTCAATCTATGCCGCTTTGTCATGACCATGATGTATTTGCTGACCAGGCGTATCACTTACTATTAGACGTGCGTCCGGACTGTCCTGTACACTTTGTAACCTAAAAAAAAAAAAAATTATTGGATCCCATGCAAGAATATGTTTCTGTTCCGTTGTTGCTTTTACAAGACGTCGAAGAGATTAAGTATTAGTCTCACACACCTTTACAGATTTGGAAACCTTTTTGCTTAGGGATTTGAAAAAGCTTGTACAATAATCACCTCAGACCTAGAGACGGATTAAAATACCATATTACTACTACATCGGATAGGCACACAAGGCCCTTTGGGAAATTTGCGGGAATTCGCTAATTGGCCGGTCGCAATGAATTACGGCTAAATGGGATGATAAGTGTTCATTTATCAAATATTACTACGCTTCTAACAGTTCTTCTGAATTAAGTTTCGGCTTAGTCGAAAGTCAACTAATCCAAAATTTTTAATATAGATTTCTGAAGAAGTAGAGTACCAAACTCTAAGACACAATAACTTTTTACCCTCAGATGGGAAAGATGGTGCTTTGTTTTTTTCATGAAAAAGACAAAGTAATGATGCTTTGTTACCATAAATATAACTAACAGAAGTATAATATAGACAAAACAGTTTCTGCAGACTATGAATATGCAGTTTATGAGCAATAAATAAAACCTCATTTGACATTTCACAAGAATTCGACACCATAAACTTGCGGCAATTGTGCAGCAATTGCATAACTTTTTAGTTAAAAATTGACATTTATTGCAATATTGTCAAAATTAGGCAATTTTACTTTTATTATGACAAGTCAATTGTGGCTTTATTTTCATTTACGAGTATGTAATATACCTTACAGACAAACTTCAGATGAGATTAAATTAAGAAATCAAATGTGATTTCAGAACTACAATAATTTATTATTAATTGTACGAAATGATTCCTCAAAATAGGTTTAGGTAGGATAGTTGGATTTAAAGACAAAAGTAGTAAAATCTATTTGTCCATAAAATCGAACAATTCCAATTCTGCCAAGACCATAAACTGAGATACTTATTTAACTTTAAACGTTTGTGTTGTCTGGAGATCAAAGATACCTAAAGCATTCTAGAATTATTATAGATTGTTAGAAGAAACTGAAACTAATTAGAGTTGCAATTGGTTTTTCTTATATGAACATATCTAAAAATAACTTTTATTTAAATATGCTCACCATACATTGAACATTGACCCATATTCACTAACACATTTATTATTTGTTGTGTGTAATTGCTTGTTTAATATTTATATATATAATTAACTTCTAGAAATTCTGTTGTCAGATACCTCAACGCAAGGCATTCTAGAGATGAAGAGTTAATTAATTACTTGTAAATCATATCACTTTCATACTGAAACCGCATATTTTGTCCTAATTGAATCTGGGTACGTTTATCTGAGCCGTAATTTAGATTTGACTGCCACCCGATCTGCGTAACATGTTAGAGTATTCGATCCTGATAACAATTCCAATTTTAGAGAACGTGCCGTTTTTTGATGTTATGATGACCAATTCGCTTGCCTAATGATAAGTGATAGAAATGACCATGACAGATTGAAGGAAACTAATTGTTAATAATACTTATTAATTGACTGCATCAGACAGTTTTGACAGAAACTACACACTTGTATAAACAAAAAGTTTTGGAAACAGTGATTTTGCTATTCTGTAATGAACATACCAAAAATAAAATAATTACTCATATTAATGAAATATTAAAATAACGTTTAACAACTCTTTTTTAATTCTAACATGTATTTTCAACAAAATGTTTCTATATAAAATAACATTATCTCATTTCAGGTGATCGCTAGGATATTTTACTGTGTAAACCGGTCTTGGTCCGGACGGATATCGATCCCGGAACTAAGAAGATCGAATCTGCTACAAGTCATTCAACTACTAGAAGACGAGGAGGACATCAACCAAGTTACGCAATACTTTAGGTATGTTACATAAAAATAATACCAAATAATCATAATCAATCGCGAGCCGGTGTATTTTGAAACTATAGAAACTTCTGCACTATTATAATCTTTAAATAGTTTTTTTTTGGTGTAATAATTGTTCTTATTAAAATATATTAAGAGCGTCGGTGGCTCAGTGGTGTGGACTGTCGCCTTCCTACCAAAAGGCTGAGGTTCAAATCCCGACACGTACCAATGTATTTTCGAATTTTCGAAAATATATGTACGTTATCCGACGCTCTTACGGTGAAGGAAAACATCGTGAGGAAACCTTCATGCACGCCTGCGAAGAGATTCGAAGGTTGTGTGTGAAGTCGTCCAATCCGCACTGGGCCCGCGTGGACGACTAAGGCCTAATCACCCTATACGGGTAGGCTCGTGCCCCTCGGTGGAGACGTTTAATGAGCTGATGATGATGATTAAAATATATAACACCAAAAAATATACCTTTTTAATATACGAAGTTTTGTACAAACTACAACTTCAGGAAAAAGCCGTTTAATAAATAATTAAATTTAAATGTTTTTGCCCGTGCAAAACATTGTCCCCGAAAATATCATTTCATTGGGTTGCAGGAACTTTTCATAAATACGAGTGTTTCTGTGTTTTGTTACAGTTATGAGCATTTCTACGTAATTTACTGCAAGTTCTGGAGCTGGACAGGGACCACGACTTATTTATTGACAAGCACGACCTCGCGAGACACAACGATCACGGTAAATATAATACATTTAAATAAGTAAATATCCTCAAACATTCACACAGCGCTATCTAGTCCAAACTAAGCATTAGCCTGTAATAGGATACTTAACAACGGATAAACATACTTATATACTTTTTTAAATACGTACATATTATACATAGAAAACACCCAGACCACTACAAACAGACATGTTCATGCACAAAATGCTAAGTTAGAGAACACATACAACATTGTACCTTATGTTAAGACTTTCTTCTTTTTATCTATTTACAGCCAATCACTTTATTAATTTAAAATTTATTCGTCTGCGGGTGGGCCTCAATCTTATCTACCCACCTCGTACCTAGAGATACCCTAGACGGAACACAGGCAACCAAAAATAACTGGACTTTAACTTAATCATCACGTCACAAGCTAGCAAATATCATAGTATCGTAACCTGGTGATTGATAAGATAACCAACCGACGTCGGTTTTAATAATATAATTATAATATTATAAAGCTCACGCCTTGGTCCCAAAGGGGTAGGCAGAGATGATGGAACGCCACTTTATAATGATCATAACATGGGGTATGCCGATGGCTCTTTGCTTACTTGCTACCTTATAACATTATAAAGGTAATTGTGTTAAGAAATCTTTGAAATGAAATATTACAAACTATAGTTGTAAGGGAAACAAAGCTGTTATTTATTTACGAAAATGAAACCAGCGGAAGCGAACTAAAAATATCAATATATTGGTTGACCTAATACTCTCTTGAGAGCATCCGCCGTTAGAACAAAACGACAACCCGCTGCGGCCTAGCCTCTTAAACGAGATTTTCCCTTTTCTTTAGGCCTTATAATAGCGGAAGAATAGGTCGACTATTTTTTCTTTTTCTGCTTTACAAAGAGGAACTCGCTTCGAATATGTCAGCATAAATTTTTATTTTCAGTAGATGCAACAATTGAAACGACCTCATTTTGTTATTTCCTATCGAATAAGTGATCTATATAAGAAACTATCACAATAATCCAATGATGCGGCAGTTGATTATGTTATTATATACCTATACATTGCTACATCGTACATAATGATCTTTATATACCTATACATTGCTACATCGTACATAATGATCTTTATATTTCTGGCATTTTATGATAATAATAAAAATATAATCACTACTATTTTTGAAAAAATATTGATCAGTATTTTAGTTGCTATGGTATAGGCTTTAAATATTGGAGTAAGCATGTTTTTCTACATTAAAATGAAATGAATTCTACAGATGTAAATGAAATTCGTTAACAAATAGGTAGGTGCTCGTAATAATCATGTGGAGCAATAACTCAATTAATACGATTTATTGAGCAATATAGATCTCATTGAAAAATACATAAAGCACAAAGCTTATCTCAATAACATTTATGATGTTATGAATTTAAATTATTTTGTAAAATTAAATGTCAATTTGTATTGGGTTAACTTTTCTTACAAGGTTCAGGGTTCGATCCCCACACAAAAATCTGTGCGTGAACATGTTAGTATTGGTCTGGCAGCATCTTTATTAATTATATATGCATATATGTATGTATTTAAAAAAAAATTACTGCACATCACTTATACTTATTGCAAAACTTCGGGAACAAAATACGATATTCGATGTGATTTAATCTGTAAAATTGGTGTAGTCGATGCTTACAAACGTTCAAACGCGAAAGTTCCCGAGGTTTGAATGAGTGCTTAATAGCGCAGTGTGCCTTATAAGCATTATTTATTATGAAAACATTATCATACTACTTAAAGATAATTTCCAATTTTAAAATCTTACAGCCTTATCCAGCCGTATGATCGAGAGGGTGTTGTCGGGTTGCGTCACGAGGGGTAACCAAAACCGAGTCACACCTGACGGGGAACCCAGGATGTCATACACCGAGTTTGTATGGTTCCTACTAGCTGAGGAGGACAAGACCCACCCCACTGCCATCGAGTATTGGTTCAGGTCAGTATTTACACGTCATATTACATATAAACACAGAACACCTTCACTAGACGTGGTAGACTCGGTGCTGAGTCGTCTAATACCATCGCAATGCAGATTTTGTCCCGTGTAATAGTAGTGTTTTGCACTTCTGTATTTCGGGATAAGGGCACAGTAGCTAGTAAAATTACTGGGTATAAAATACCTAGTATCTGGTCTCGGGAGACGGGCGCACGGTATTGACGGAAAATAATGGCTTCTTACTGTTATTAATTTCCTTCAACACTGCACTGTCATGGTCAGGTGTATCATTCACCAGTGAGCGTACTGACCGTCCCGTTCACTTATGTTATGACATAAAAAAACACCTTCCATTAAAAGGTAAAGGCTCTTTTAAAAAGCATAGGATTGTTGGTAAAATTTCAAATACAACAATTTTTTAATGTACTAATGATTGAAATAAATGTTGCTATATGAATTATTAATATTACACTTATAATCATTTAAAATTAGGACAAAAACATTTAAAAAAATGCCTCTGGTAAACAATATCTCCACATATTATGACTTAGCCGAAAAGTTCTTACCTCTGTAAATGAAAAATAAACTGAATTTGAACGACTTCAGTGTCGATCAGGGCGAGGTAGAGTTGATGATATCGTAAACTTGTATACAAATTCCACTTACAGCGATTTCAAGTAATAAAACAACTGTAACTGAAGTGATGAAGCTCTAAAGTTTGGCAAGCGCGGGTTATTCAGCTATTTTGAACAAACTTGGCGTCATAGCATGACGACACGATGCACCAACAACACGAATAGTTGCATTATACCTACTTCGTTAATTACGCGAATTCTGTATAGCACATTTTGTTCACCGTGGTTGTCAAACTGTAACTATCTTACAAATTCGTTATGTATTTTTTTATATTTAGAACAAATCAAATAGTTAAATATTTGTAAGTTAACGTGATTATGATTTTAGGAGAAGTTTACTATAATATAATAAATTAGTTGAGATAAATAGACTTGTACCCTTTTTTAAATTGATGGTCAATAAATAAATTAATTGAAAGTTATCTACTTGATAATGAAAAATAAATTATTATTTTCAAAAATAGATCATGTTTACGTCACAAATGACCAACATTATTGCCGACAAATACTACCATTGAGATTCAATACCTAATTGCTTTATATTTGATTTTTTCTCAAATTGCAGATGTATGGACGTGGATGGTGACGGGTACATTTCCATGTACGAGCTGGAGTACTTCTACGAGGAGCAGATGCAGCGTATGGAGGCCATTGGCATCGAAACCCTGCCTTTTAACGACTGTCTGTGCCAGGTACACTTATTTTCTGGGCAATATTAGGATACGGTTTATCTTTGGCTTCAACTCCATCAAACAAAGGGCCCTCTGAATTACATGTACTTAACCTTTTGACCGCCGGAGACTTATTTTAACCGATTGACTGCCAACGACACCATAAAGTGTCACAAACAATAGACTAGCATTTAGATTTCTGGCGGTAAATTAGTTAAATGTAGGCAAGCGAGCAATCAGTTCACCTGATGTTGAGTGATACCGCCCAAGGACTCCTCGGTACTCCAAAAGTGCATCGAGTACCGACCCTAAAAGGGTAGAGAAAGGGTTATATAGGCAAGCGAGGCTGACTTGTATCCCAAAAATTAATGCTGAGACATAAATAACAATCACAAACGGTGTTAACAAAATTGATCCCACGACGTGTTAGCCTTCCATTAATTGACGGTCAAAACTCGTGTCTAACAATATATAGTTATTTAGTGGATCTTCTCGCATTCACATACGAGCGGATAAGGTATGATGACGTTGAACGTTTCGTCCCGATATCCGGAATGATAACCATATATGGATGATTATAAATCACATGAGTATGAGTTTGCATACATAATAGATCCACTAGTTTCCACGACGACTTACTTGTACTATATAGGTAAGTTAGGAAATGACTTACGCCTTCATTACAACAAAATATCATACCTCATAAAAATTGTGAAGAGGTAGATTCTCTAAACTGACGTGACCCTGCATTTTAAAGAAGATACCCGCTAAGGCTAGTATAAAAATACCTAAACAAGTATGTTTATTAACAAACAGCGACCACACAACGAAAACTACCTTTCAATTAAAAAAAAATAACCCTTTGAACGTCATTGATACCACGCATCAGAGACAAAAGATTTTGTATTGTGTCCGGATTCCTGGCGTTTAAAGGATTAAAAACGGTTCATCCGTTCGGGAGCTCCAATGCCACGGACAGACACGTCAAACTAAAACACCCCGTTGGTTTTACGTAAGGGGAATAAATAAATCTTCCACAATTCCAGATGCTGGATATGGTACACCCGGCGGAACAAGGCAAGATCACGCTGTCAGACCTGAAGCGGTGCAAGCTGACGCCGATCTTCTTCGATACGTTCTTCAACTTGGAGAAATATCTGGACCACGAGCAACGGGATCCTTTCGCCACGCAGCGCGATTCCGACTGCGAGGTCAGTTTTTTATATTTCATTAGCTGTGCTCCGCGGTGTCAGATATTTTCCTGCAATTTATCGTAGAATGTGTGTTTATACAGGGTGTCAGCTAACTCCATACAAATTTTATTTAAATTTCTAGCCATTTTGGAGTGAAGATGTAACAAACATACACACTCGCAAACTTTTAGCCTTATAATATTAGTGTGATGTTTTTGTAGTAAGGAAACGAGCAGATAATTCATCTGATGTTAAGTGATGCCATTCTTCAACATAAATATGTTAGTATCTATATTATGTTAAAGTGGCAGTGATCAGGGCACTTATTGCCAATGGAACGATTAGGTTCTCAAGAACTTAAAAAAGTGAGATACTGATAAGTATACGATCTGTACCGTAATCCATGGGGGAAGTCATTGGGAAGGCCAAAGCCCTGAAGGGCACAGTAAAGTTACGGCAGTATTACCTGAATTAAGTCTATAATAAAATCGAATGTCTGTTTGTTATATAAAAACCGCTTCTTACCTATTTTCAACGGTATATATAACTTCTAAAATTCATATATACGGACGGACATTCAGCTGTCAGTCTTTGTGTCTTTTTGGCATAAACGGATTTTTGACGGGACGTTCACAGTCTCTTTTTACGCAGACACAGTTTCAGTAAATGCTAGTAAATTATTAAAAAAAGTCTATGATTTTTCAGATGTCAGAATGGGATAGATTCGCAGCTGAGGAATATGAACTGCTGGTTGCAGAAGAAGGTGGCAGCGACGCCCAAGATCAAATGTAAGCAACAAACAATTTAAACAAGCATACCTTTTAACATAATATGTCATATTTATTAATTCTCGGCACATGATAATATCATTATTTCTTATAAACAGGGATTTGTATAGGGTAATGAAAGAAACAGAGAGAAAAAAGTGTATGAGACGTTTCTATGAGCTATGCAGAGTCAACGGATTTAACGGACTTCAATTGTACAAATAAATATGTCATTACACTTTGGTAACTATAGAATGAATATATTGAGCCCCGTAATCCAGCACTAGATGAATTGAATCATCAGCATTTTGAGGAATTTTGATAGCACATGTCTACAATCATTGATGACTTGCCTAGGTTTTGCACTCATCAGATGATTAACTTAACATCACACATATTGTTTTTCAAGTCACACTGTGTAACTAAGATATGTTCTGAATGCAATCACGAGTTGAAATTAATATTAAATTTAAACTTAACTGCAAATAGTACCTATCCTCCAGTAAATTAAAACCACAGATAAAGTCATTTTATTTATTGTTTTTTAGATATATGTATATGTTATCATCTTGTTTATTGTTTATATGAACATATTTTTATACCCATTTATATGTGTACATATTTATGTATGTTTATTTAGTTTTTTATGTTCATCATAAATTTATAACAATTTCTTTCATCAGGGAGGAAGACAGAACTGGCTATGCTAGGGTAAGAATGTGTTCGTGAATTGCAGTGTATTGTGATATTTTGCATTGAGAACAACTGTCCTTGGTCTCCAACATCGCTTGCGAATTCAGCTTGATTGATATCAAAAGGCCGATGAAATACTGACGTGCATTTTGCTGTTGATGGCCGTACCGCTTCTATATCCACGCGTACTGTTCCACCTTAATCTCAACACTCGTGAATTCAAACGTAACCATGAATATTCTGTGTCGTTTTCGCTTCAAGGTCAGTCTGCCTTGCTGATGAAAATTATCTATACCCTGTAAATATACCTTGTCACATACACGACAGCGCTTTTGTTTGTTAATAATGGAACCGACCAGGCATGGCTCAAACTAACAAGATCCTGTTTTGCATTCAGTACATATACCTCGGATGGGTAGCTCGTTCGATAGCACTGACTGTGTTCTGTGTTTCAGCTCGTACGATGAGACGGACGAGGACTGTCTGTCGCCAAACATAGACGAGATCACCAACACGGAGCCGGTGGAGGAGTCCAGCGTGGAGGAGTCGTCGGCCAGCGAGGGCGGGCGCCGAGGCGGGGGCTACGTCAACCTCAGCTCCATATACTCCATCGGCGGCACCGACCGCTGGCCGACCGACGCCCCCAAGAACGGACTCCCCGATAGGAAACTCCCGGAGAAACCCGTCCCCCCCGAGAAGCCGGTCAGCCTCATGATGGTCAACGGGAAGATGGACAACCGGTACGCGGGCTTCGGCAACAACAGCTTCCTGTACTCGCACCTGATGACGGGCGGCGCCCGAGCCAAGGACCCGCCGTCGTACACGGCCGCCACCAGCGGGCTCTTCGACAAGTCGGACAACGGGTCGCCGAGCAAAGTCAAAACGCCTACTAGTCCGGTGAACGGCGTGAACAAGATATCGGACAACTATGAGAAGGCGGTGGCGGAGCGTCTGAGCCCGCAGCGGGAGACGCGCCTGAACCGCACCAGCCTGTTCAGCAAAGTGAACACGGGCGTCGTCTCCGGGAAGGTGAACAAGACGCGCCCGCGCCAAGACGACGACGATGATTACGCGCGAGACAGTGACGAGTGCTCTATTTAGGCGGCCCCAAATCCCAGTGTACACCAAAGAAGCCCCGTGCGTACGCTAGTAAACGTTCCCTTAGTGTAGACAGACGTTGACCGTTGTTTGAAATACAGAGGAATATTTTTTCAGCGTATCCTAGTGGTCGATGCGTGCCTTGAGTGGCGTAGCGCCGCTCGGTAGTGATAGTGCGGACCGGACCTCGGACTTATCATATATGATAGACTAGTTACAGCATTTCGTTAGCATATAATTTATATATTCAGTGGTTTTTGTTTGTTTTTAATTGTCTCAAAGTATCTAAGCATATCAAATGGTTTATTTTATTTGCATGGATTTGTAATGTATCATTGATTAGTTTTTACCTAATTATGTCTATGTAGTATGTTTCTCCTCACGCCATTCGCTCATATCAAGTTACTCCATCCAAGTGAAATAATTTTCGAAACAAGCTTTTTTGTATTGCGGTATGCTTAGGAGTGGAATAGTTATTTAATGGAAAAATATAGTACTGAAATATAAGCGTGATATCACTTTCATATATTTATTTATTACACGCATATTAAAGATTTTAATCATAAGTAACACCAGACTTATACTATAACATTTACACTTAACAATTTATTAAATCATTACATAAATTCTTGAAGATCATTATAGAACAATTCAGTATTATACCAATCAAATTAAAATCGTCCATAACGCTTTATGTATTTTATTTAAGACTAGTGATCAGTACGCAAAACACGCACAGACTAAAAATCTAGAATAGATACTAGACGTTTTAATCGATATTTTTGATAGGGTACTATGACGACGTATGTCTAAGTATGTTTGTATCTTAAATGCATCATTAAAGGTGTGCCGGTGATTAAACGAAAGTAGTTAACCAAGTAATGTGAAAAGTCATCGAAAAGGGACAGTTTTATAAATTGGCCTCTTCGTAAGAATTATATTTCTTTGGTACTGCTTGGCATATTAACAGATCTTTACCTCACTAATTTATGTAAAAAAAGTAAAAGTACTACTAATATTGGTATTATATTTTACTGATAACGTTTTTAATTCGAAGTCAAATTGTAGTTTAATTTAGGTTTATTCTTATCTTTCAAATATTTTTCTTTCTGGTTATTGGAACGTTTAGGTTAACTAGGTATCCTACAATCAGTGTATGTCAAGCAGTAGGTACCTTTTAGCCATGAATGGCGATAAGCACTATTTATTAATGACAACTAGTGAAGGCAGCTGTATAATAAAGCTTTTAAGTAATGCTAGGTATATCTAACTAGTCCCCGGGTGCATGCCACTAAGACGGTCTACCATGCAGTGGGTCAAGTTAAATTTATTTTGGGATAATGCGTCGAGTTAGTAAAGTACGCCTAAGCAAACTAACACTTCTACGAAAGGTTATTTTGATGTGGACGAGATACCTACAAATAATTATTTATTAGACAATGCTAACTCGGCTCAAACCTTACCGTTGGGCTATAACTAACAACCAAAGAAAAGGTTGTTGAAAAATTCGCTTAGATATTTTACAATGTTTTCACTTATTAAGTACCTAATAATAAAATACTAATTTGTTCTATCTATCGAAAAAGATTGTTAAAATGATTTAAAATCCACTGACTTTTACGGTTTTAAAAACTAGATGTATGACGTGATTAGCCATACATTCAAAACTTATCAGTGCCTAATATTAAGTCGAATAATTTCATCCTTGTATGTTATCATTTACATTAATTGACATCATCTATTTATTGCTAATACCTGTTTTAACGTTATAACTAGTCATTTCTAAATTCTTATTTACAATTTCTCAATGGAACTAACTTTTACCAATTTATTAACCAAAACGATTGTTCACATTTTAAATAAATTTTATTAATATGTTGTGTACTGTTACTTAGTATAATTTTTAATAAAATGTATGGTATGTTTTAAATACCTACCAGTTTGAGCTTAGCTGTTCTAAGAGTAATGTAATTTAGTTAATTTAGCAAGTAGGTCTGTTTGTTTATGTTACCGGATAATTTATGATGACTACTTTTACCATTGTTTAATGATTATATAAAAAATCACTAAATTAAACATTAAGGAAAGCTACTTTTAACAGGTCTCATAGTTGCTGATATAGTATCAGTGACACCCAAATCCTGTTCCCTGAGTTGATCGACGTCAAAATATCTATTGAAATTGATTTGAATCCTTGCATTTATTAGATTTTGGAATATTTCAATTTTTTAGCTAAACAAATGTTTCATTAATGTTGAATTATACTCACATCTCACTATTTAATAACATTTACTCATTGCTTGAATAGGAGTTATACATATCGTGCAACACTAAAACTCGAAACCAGTTAGAAAGAAAGAAAGAAAAAAATCTGTTACAGATACTTTGAATCGTCAATTGTTATTATTATCATATTTTTTGTGTCTCTACCACGTAGAATGAGGCTTGTTGTGTAGCGTTCTAATTACTTATAGTAAAATATGGCTTTTCGAAACCGTTGCTTCCATTTTGAACCCCAAGCCATTTTTAAATAGTGCCATTTAATTCTTCTCTATTGAAATTCACATCTGTTAGATTTTTCTTCTAATAAACAGCTACGTTTAATGAAGAGGGTAGTCGAAGATTTGATTGCAATGCAACGGCACTAATTAATACATACATACATGGTTAACTTGCCAGTGCCAATCAACTGTTGGAATATTGTTTATTTTAGCTGATATTTTCGGTGTGGCCTATAAACCTGTACCTATATTTTTCCTCGAGTACCCTCTAACGATATCTCAAAATACCAATTTATTCAATTATTATCTTCACTAATTAATCGATTTTTATAAAATGTAATATCGCGATGATAATAATTAATTGAATGTAAACTGTGTTTTCCAACTTATTTAAATTAGGTGATATATTAGTGGATTATAATATCTATTAATTAGTTGATTAAGAAAAGGGCGAATAATTAGGTAATATATGCTTAAACGTTTTATTATTTGAAATGCATAAGAAAAATTGAGTGTAAGTTGTTTAATATTTTTGTTTGGATTTTTCGTATACCGTTTATCCTAAACTCAATTTAGATTATTTTATTTACGTAATAACATTGTAGACCCAGTTGTAGACTGTCATAATGAGAAAACATTAGTTAGACCACGAGATTACTTACAATACATTATTAATTGTAAGGTTTTTTACAAAAAAAAATAGCGATGACATACCTGCCTAGTAAAGATGTGTTGAAAAGAGATAAAGGTGACAGACCTATTGTTAAGTATCCTAATAAAGTACATCATTGTATTTATTAATGGTTTCATTGACACATTTCCTTAAAACCTAAATTCTGCAAAATCGGAGGTTGGTATCCTTGGATAATAAAAATACTAAGCGCTTTGAAAACTCATTTATTACCTATACCTACCTACTCACTACTAAGCCGTGTAATTCATTGGCTTAAGTCGGTGGCTCAATAGTGTGAACTGTTGCCTTTCGATCGGGAAGAGCGCAGGTTCAAATCCCGCCTCGTACCATGTATTTTTTAAATTTTCGAGATTATGTACGTTAATCCGACGCTATTATGACGCAAAACATAGTGAGGAAATCTGCGCACACCTACAAAGAGATTCGAAGGTTGTGCGTGAGTCGAAATTTAATAAAGTCACCCGAGGCGAGGCAAAATCTGACGAAGTAAACCGAAGAGCTTGTCTTCACTTTATATTTGTCTAACCTCGGGCAACTTCGCGAGTCAACGACACTACAGCCTACAATGGTCGTGTCGCGAGTAGTGTAGAGGACAGGTAAAATACCCAGTGACATTCACGCTATAAAGACAAATTTAACGATACCTCGTGTGCTAAAATCCGTCAATCCGTTAAGGGTGCAGTAGGGAACAAAAATTTACCTACATACTTAACCTCCTGAGGCTCTGCGTAATATATATATTACATAAAAACTAATCGGAAATGAATTGTCATAGTATCACCATCTAGGGAATTTTGTTAATACTTTTTCTGTTTAACGAAGCTAAGTAGTCTTCTGCCATTAAAAAACCTACCATTAGTTAAATAACTGTCATAATAATCTTTATTTGCTTATTGGAAGTGAAGGATGTCGCTATGGTCATATGCACGTGGTAAGTTATTTTAATTTTTTTATATAAATATTATAGATCATAATTTGAAATTGTTTTTTTTTATCCTTTATAGGCAGACATTTGACCGCCATCTCACCTGATGGTAAGGGATGATGCGGCCGAAGATGGATCATGCCTGCCTAGAAACACAGCCTATTCACCCTTGCCTTGAAGACGGCCAGGTTGTAATGATCGGGGAACACATAAGGAGGCAAAGAATTCCATTCCTTTGCGGTGCGCATTAGGAACGAGGCACCAAAGCGGACTGTGCGGATATGTGCAATGTCTACCACGTAAGGATGGAACGCTCGCCTCCGTCTTGTATCCCGATGGTGAAAAGGGGCTGGTGGAATTAACGCGTGTAATTCCATCGCACACCGACAAAAAACCGACAGCCGTGCAACTTTACGACGATGCTCGAGACTTTGCAGCTTAGCGTCAGTCAGAGTAGGAGTAGTAATTTGTGTTTCTTTTGTTTATTAATACAATAATTTCGATTATACATTGTTATTAGTAAATCTTTTCGTAATAGGGGAGAAATTACCTGTGAAATGTTTATGTAATATAGGTATGGCAGTTTTCAATGACTACTGTAAAGTTATAAATCCCAGTGTAATATCTATATGACATGTATTTGTAGAAAATAATATTTTTTAATATTACTTTTATCAGTTTTATGTGAGTATGACATGAGAAGAATTGTTGGTGGAGTCTGAAATTGATTTTCCAGACGGGAAAGATGCTGAAGGGGAGCCAATTGCCAATCGTGAAGATGACTACATTGAGACCCGGAATCTTCTAATGGATCCTATTCAGATGGTAATAGTCACCCAAAATCAGAGGTTCCTTTGCGATCTTCAATTACATCTTCTAAGGGACAGTTCAGACCAAGACGGGGGTCTAAAACACGCGATGGACGGGGTCGTCAATGGATCGTTTTAGGACAAGAGGAGGAACATCTGTGTATGTTATACAACGAAATACTTGATACCTGGCAAGGAAAGTCACCATTACAGCTATCAGTTTTCGAGCCTAGATATAGGTTTCCACTTCCAGACCATTTTGGAAGCATTAAAATTATTCCAAATAATATATAAGACATTTTTTTAGAAAAGATGGTTATATCGACTAAAATAACATGATAATCAAGAAAAGACTGGCAGATGTTTCAAACTGCTCCTCTGTCTGCACCTAGTTTACGATGACACAAATCAGAGCTTTTAGTGGAATACCCTGATGTGCAGAAAACCTAAATGCTCAAACCTTACGACTTTCTTATTCAATGTAACAAAAATTTAGGCAGATGAAAAACATAATTGCTTTTTGAAATTACACCAAAAGGAAAAAATTAATATGTTACCTAACTGTGATTTAATCAAAGGATTTATTTATGCAAATGATGATTTATATACTTAATTCGTAATTGGTGGTGTCTCTGATTACAGTTTGAATAAATTAGAATTCAAGGACTAAAGTCAATCTTTTGAGATTGAAAAAAAAACAAATATTTTATTAGCATTAGTATACAGAGATTATAAATAAAAATATAATTTTCCAAAACATAAATGTTTTTTTTTATATTTAAGAACAAAATATTTATTATAATTACCCTCAAAAAAGATACTACAGGTATTTACTAACATATTAGTAACAAAGAAATTGTTAGAATTGAAACCTGCGTCATATATATATGACATTAAGAAAATCTGTGTTTTCCAACAAAATTTTCTTTTTTCACTTTTTTGTTTTTATAGTGGTATATTAAGTAATTGTGCTAAATTTTATCAAAATCAAAGACGAAAAATTTCTCTGAGTCTCAGGAGGTTAAGCTTGAAAGTTAAGTCCCACATCTGTACCGAAACATAAAGGGAAGGGAGGAAATTCATATACCATGACCATGACATCATCACATATTTATGATCATGATCATCACTTATTTTATTATTAATTAAATAAAAAAAATTAATGACAAGGCAGTATTCTGTGTGTTGTCTAAGCTTGGTTCAAACCGAACGATCAAAAACGAATCAAATAAAAAAAAGAAAATGTCAAAACACGTCAATGTCAAATTGCACTTGAAACAAAAGTTGAAAAGAAACCCCATGTCAAAAATACGGTCGGTAGTTCAAAAAGTTCTTTCGAGTATAGGGTGTAAAAAGGTATTAGATTTCGCAAGAATGCCTTTTTATGCGGTCGCTAAAGGTCGTACTTCAGGTATTTTTATGACGTGGGCTGATTGCGAAGCACAAGTTAAAGGCTTCTCAGGTGCACGATATAAAAAGTTTGATACTGTGGTGGCTGCACAAGACTTCATTACTTCAGTTGGTGGTAACAGCAATGCCCCACCGAAAAAGGCAACCAATAACAATGAACCTAAAATATTTCCAAACACATCTAGTAACCTCAAAAGGACTTATTCGAGCTCTGCTAACAATAAAAATAGATTTCAGCCTCCCAAAATTCAACAATATCAAGTATTAATCCAACCAATGAAGATAACTCAGACGTATTTTCTGATGATTCCGATGACCTTAATGCAATCCTAACAAAGCAATTGGATGATGTGGAGAAAAGGTTGAAAGGCTTCGAAAAAAATGTGGACAAGATTATTAAAAAAAGCACAAAAATCCCCAATAGAAAAACAATGTTAATAGAACCTCCCCAAGCAAAACGTAGCAGGTCAAGTAGTGGCACTGAATTTTCTGTTGGTAATGATGGATATATACAGGTTTATACTGATGGGGCATGTTCTGCAAATGGCCGCTCTGGGGCCCGTGCTGGCCTTGGTGTGTACTGGGGAGATGGTCATCCACTCAATATCAGTGAGCCAGTCTCTGGACGAGCAACCAACAACTGTGGTGAGATACAAGCAGCAACCAAGGCTATTAAAGTTGCACTACAGAATGGAGTCCAAAAGCTTAGCATTAATACTGATTCAAAGTTTCTAATTAATTCAGTTACCAAATGGATACCAGGTATGTTTTTTGCTTTATTTCATAATTGTAGGTTTTACTTCACCTATTTATCTTTGGGAATAATTCTTATTATTATGAAAACAGTGATATTAGTTTATGCTAAATTTTAAATTTGATTTTAAAATAATTTTATATAATGTTGTCTAATTTTTTGTTACTGAAGTATGTAATTTAAAATATTTGTATCACAGTATTTTTATTTACAACAATAAATTTTTATTATATATTTATGTACCTACATGCTTTAGTGTATTTTTTATATTAGTATCTACCTATGGTTAATGCTAAAGTAGTTTTTGTAATTTTACAGGTTGGAAAAGGAAAGGTTGGAAACTTGCATCAGGGGAGCCAGTTAAAAATGAAAGAGACTTTAGAGACCTAGACAGTGTACAAAACAAATTAGATATTAAGTGGAACTATGTAGAAGCTCACAGAGGTGTCCATGGCAATGAGATGGCTGATCAGCTAGCAAAAGCAGGAGCAGCAATGTATTCAAATAAAGAGTGAAATGATCATGCCATAGTGAATGTTTGCCTTAAATTGTGATATTGACATATTATTATATTTAGTCTCTATGTATCCCATTATAAATGAAAAGACTTAAAATTCAATATGATAAGCTGGTCTAATTGTATAGAAAATTTCAAATCACCACAAAGCCTCTTTTTGATTAATCTAAATTGTATTAATCAACATTGATGATGATGTGCCAAATAAATGTGATTATCATGAATATGTTTGACTTCAATAACTAAATTCTTCAAGAAAAAACCTGCAATCACCAGAATACCATTACAAATGCTTATTACCATTTTATGCTTTGTTATGGTGCTGTAGTTAATTTTCCTTACTCTTTCGATCTTTAAGGGTTATATAATTTTTAATTTACTCATCTCACAGGCAAAATAGCACATTATTACAACTGCAGTGATACAGTTTAGCATGAACTCTGTCAAATCGGCAGGATGTTGAAGTGGATATATGAACTATATAATTAGATTTATTTTATAAAGGTCATTGTTAACCCATTGAACACGGGATTTCAGACACAATAGAAAATCTATTGAGTCTGGCACCTTAAGGCGTCATTGGCGGTCAAAGGGTTAAATTAAGGGCCAAGACGACCACAAGGTTTGCCCTGGTAAAAAGACATGTGTACCACAATCCTGGTGATTTTTTTTATATACCAATAGTAGAAGGAGTCATTATGCTCAACTTGGAAGGGGCACTGATGTGCCCTCCGATGAAGCTGTTACGATTTAAAAAATATCACAAGTGGTTACAATAATATTTTGACACTTGTGATAATTATAAATATTTATAGCTAGTTATTTATAGTGTAAATATAATTAGCAACTTTAAAACAATATATTTAGACACTCCCATTTTCAGATTAAAGATGATTCAATACTTCCAAATATGTTTTAATTTAATATGCTTATAACAGAAGAAAACATGTTGATTATCAAAACCTATGGGAAAGCGTCGAGATATTGAGTTGAAACTTACTACATAATCTGCAAGTTGTGACTTCATTCTATAGAGTAGAGAGAGCTCTTGGCCTCGTCCAGTTTTTAGGGATTGCGACCACTTATATAATTATTTAGCGTAGGACGCCCTCCGGCCCGATGGACCGACGACTTGCGAAAGGTGGAGGATATCTGGTGCAAAATGGGGGAGTCCTATGTCCAGCAGTGGCCTGCGATAGGTTGAATAGATAGATATAATTATCTGACTCAATAGGTACAAAAAAATAATGTTATGTCGACATCATCTTTAATGAAATGAAACCAAAATATTACAACCTTATAATCTAAAAGCTCTTATATTAGCAATAAAAGATTATTTACACGAAAAACTAATATTACATTGTTAACATGAAACGGAACCAATTTTGTATGAAAAATATTTTAAGAATATCACTTGACAATAAATGCACTCTATACTTTTAGCACATGTACTGCACGCACCTACACGATTTAATTCATATCCAATCACGTAAAATATGATTTCCAACATACACAAAATTTTAATTATTATGACCACGATTAACAATTTTATTAAAATGTTATAATGCAATTATTTGCATTCCGCAGTTAATAAATACAGTAAAACCAAAGTATGGTTTGTACTATATACTAACTTAATAAGGTTTCATATTCAGAGATAACTTAAATATTTAGCAGTCTTAAATGTATTCCACCATAGGTTCAAGATAAAACTTACAAATAATTATCTCAATTTGACTTCACGTTACTTCTAGTTTCATATTTTTCGCTTTATTATGTTGTATCCTTTAGGTAGATACATAAATTAAATAGTACCCTTGGTACGGACATTTCATTTAGTAGGTAATCATTTTAAGAGATAATATAAAAAGTATTCTTTGCATTTTATACCTTTATAGTTATAAAATTTTAATTTTGCACAACTGACCTATAGATGAATAACGAAAATTAACATCCACTTGACAAATCATAACTTAAGTATATACAAAATATTCTTTAAAACCATTAGTTTTATGCAAATTTTAAAACATTTCAATAAAAACAGCAAACCCTGCATTAACAAAAAAAATAGAGTAGAAGTATCTTTATAAGTGAATCCATTTTACTAACGAGTCGTTTTGAATCACATCAAAATATACAAGGTATCATTCAAGTAATTTATAACATAGTTATATACACCTAATCATAGAATCCTAGTCAACTGTAATTTAATCATTATCTTCGTAGTGGTTTCTTCAGACAATCGTAATTACATTACCTATTAAATTTCTTCTACATGAGTACATGCTTGCACACCTGTCTTGATGCAGGCATTCGATAGGTAACATGTTTCCTTAGTTCTGACATCATGTTGACGTACTAAATTAAAAGTTACTTTAGATAAAAATATTGAACATAGTAAACACTGCATGTTTGATATTGAATTAAATTTTAATGTTTCTGGAAAATGGGAAACAATATACAAGTGTATGAGTATTATTGTATTTCAGAAGTTTTCAACTAGCTTTATCGGGCTTATGGCGTTGTTGAGTATACAAACGAGAATTTAGCCAATGAAAACAAAGGGTAACGTATTGAATGCAAGGATCCAGAAACAATGGAAAGTCTATTGTTTGTGTCGCTATAATGCATCTCTGGTGTTTTATGTAAAGTATTGTATTGCGTGAGGCAGTCGCGGGCCGGCGGGCGGCGTCGCTCCTACTATGAGGTATCCTCCGGACGTAACTACCTTTTTGCCCCCACTATCTTCGTTGGTGAATATCTGGGGAATTAAAAATTACTTAGGTTCGCATAAAATACTGTATAACATTGATCATCTAATGGAAAACAAACAATGTGAGCAATGAGAATAATAGATATATTATTCACTTATGTATAATTACGCGGCAAGTAACAATTTAAAGTACATAAGAACAACAATTTAGGTACAACATCATCAGTATGTTAATATATCAACAGGAAAAAATATTGACCTAAACAGGGCCTACACCAGAACTAGCTAGCCTCAATAATGATCTCATGTGTGACTTAGTATAAGCATATCTGATAACATGATAAGGTTTAAGTTATACTTAAGTAAACTGTGTTAAATTCTCCAGTTTTCGCGTATTTGCGATTTAGGTAACTTAAATCACCGAGGAAGTAAATACTAGAAATTAAGCTAAAAAGTTTTTGTAACTATAATTTTGTGGAGACTTATTATTAGCATTGTATTAAACTTAAGTACTATTTTTGTAAATATTTATGCTGTTAGTCTTCCGAAAATAAATAAATAAATAATTTTTCGTCTGTATTGCCAGGAAGAATAATTATTTCTAGCAGTTTTGGTAGAACCCTTATTATAATACTCACAGAACAAATATGTATTGCCCTAGATAAAGTGTAGTGAATACGAAAGTTTTTTAAATTAACATAGAGGGCTTAATGTGATCTCTAACAACCTTTTTGTACCAAAAAAGGAGAAGTGATATTATAGTAATACTGATTTAAGCGATGGCGTAAAGCCTCATTTATTTTGCTAAATAGCATGTTTGCTAATGTTATAATTGCAACTTTTAGACTCATACAATATATGACGGTAGAATTGAAATGCCAGGAAACCTTTTATACCTACCATTTAGTTTATTTTTATTCTAAAAGCCTTTATTACCTGCATACATGTTGAACCAATTACAGTAAAATTTTGTACCAGTTCTAAATCTAATGCAATGATATAAAAATAAAGATGTTTTTTATTTATTTGTACGTACGTTACTTGGGACTTTATAATGATGCTGTACACTATCCAGAGCTCGATATTATTTCGAAGGTAAAACCTAAAACGAAAAAATTACCTCTGGTCATACAAGTACAGCAAATAATAAATATGGGATAATAATCCCGTACACTATGATTCAAATTCTAAAATAAGGTGTTAGAAATGATTCATATGGACAAAGTAAATTAGACCACACAGTACATTTGTGTAACTCAATTTGAAATTATAATTTTATTATCAAAAATGGAAGAATTTTTGCTTCAAACATTACATTAAAGGGCCAATCCCCTCAAAAATAGTTATAACTTTTAAAGTGATCTATTATAAATGGGATTACTTGTCTGAAGGGTCATCGTAAAACCTTTGAATAAATAATTTCCGACGCTCTTACGGTGAAGGAAAACATCGTGAGGAAACCTTCATGCACGCCTGCGAAGAGATTCGAAAGTTGTGTGTGAAGTCGTCCAATCCGCACTGGGCCCGCGTGGACGACTAAGGCCTAATCACCCTATACGGGTAGGCTCGTGCCCCTCGGTGGAGACGTTTAATGAGCTGATGATGATGAAAAAATTTGCGTAGACGTCTAAATACGTTTTTGTCTACGCAAATATAGAATTTGCGTAGACAAAAACGTCTTACTATTTCTCAACAAATTTCCCAGTCATGGTTGCGTTACAGCCTTGAAAAAACTTGCTAAAACTGGATACTAATAAGGATTCTCTGTTAAAAGCTCCATAATATCACAAGCTACTATTACTAGTATAGGGAATTGGTAACAAACAATCAGTTTTAAATTATTGTTATTGGGTAAATGAATTGACCTTTTGGTAAGGAGCATTATGGCTACGTATTTGATTGAATATCAACTTTATAACAATGTCATAAGATTGAATATAAGTGTTAATATTTTTTACAGTCCACCATGTAGAGTTGAACGAAACTAACCTGTTTGTTAACGACTGTTGACATAGGCTGGTTTACAATCGGTGTTGGCGCTTTGTACGTGCCCAAACACCGGACTGTCTGATTTCCGCTCTTATCTTCCACCATGGTCACTGTAAGAAAACGTTGGAAGAAAAAATTAGGAAAAATTTACCAAGCGCGAGTCGGTCTCGCCCGTGGAGGGTTCTGCAGCAGCAAGTAACATAAAATATTTTTATTTACTTAGGCACCTACTATTTATCATGAGAAAATAGTGGATAACCGTTTATGAAGAATAATAAAAGACTACAGACCAATTATCGTTCAAACTAAATTTCTTAGTTAATTTTTATGATAATGGTCATCACAAAGTTTTTAAATTTTATCAACCTCTTAGTTTATAAATAAGACACGACAGAGGGGGTGGACACACTCTTTTCAACTTTGGAAATGTCTCTCGGGCAAAATATTCAACTTAAAATATTGAATAGTGTGGTGCTCATAGTTTCGGAGAAAAAAGGGTGTGACATATGGACAGACAGACAGACTTGACAAATCTGTAAGGGTTCCGTTTTTTGCCATTTGGCTACGGAACCCCTAAAAACCTGTAAACCGAAAATGTTTCAAATCTAAATACAAAGTGGACTGCGATAGGTTGAATAATAGGAAATACAATAAGAAAATCAATGTGTCTGTCGGACATTCCGTCTGCGGCGATTGAAGGGTTGAATGAGGTTAACGCGTTAAAAACCAACTACCCAAAAGCTCTAAGTACAAAGGCATAAAGGGTCGCCGCATTCTACTTGGACTCAAGTAAATCTCACATCCCCCTTTAACTGCTGCTGCTGCTGGACATAGGCCTGCCTCATTTTGCGCCAAATATTCGGGTCCTCCGTTTTCCTTTCTGGATTTAGCGACCTTTCGTAACTTGTCGGTCCAATCAATGCCTAAAACTATCGTTTTGATTACTAACATATCTAATCCTTAATATTTTGGATTACGAAAAAAAGTAATGCCAGACTATTGAAATCTAACACCATGACGTCTGCTATAAAAAGTATGGAAATAAGTTGTTAGCTGAGTTGATCCGTCAGTCAACATCCAAACGACAAATTCCAACCTCAGATGCATCTCATAAAAATAATATTTGTCGACCCATCTGGTGTAATGCTTGTGACGTCGGCTATTACACCAAGAGTTCCGGTTTCGATCCCTGGGCAGTACAAGCATTCGTGTGCATGAACCGTTTGTTTTGGTCTGGGTGTTTTCTATGCAAAATATATATTTACAAAAAGTATATAAGTTTACGTTGTTTAGTATCCTTATTACAGGCTAATGCTTTGTTTGGGGATAAATGGCGCTGTGTGAAAGTTTACGTTGTTTAGTATCCTTATTACAGGCTAATGCTTTGTTTGGGGCGCGCTGTGTGAATGTCTGTGGATATTTTTTTATATATAAGTACATACTTATAATAGAGGACTGCTTTTGAGGAATTGGAGTTATGGTGACGGGTTCTTGTGGGACGCGCGGTAGCCTCGTCCCCACCGTCAGCGTTGGTGTGTTACCCGGCGCACTCGTACTTCTCTATAATAACAAACAAGATTATTTTAACATCTTATAATATTACAGCGATCTTGAACATATTATAAGAATACTTAAATTAAAACGCACATACATACATATAAACAGTGGCATACACAGACACACACTCGCACACAAACACACGAAGCACGCACAAACACAATACACATGCTTATATTTTATTTAAAATTTCATATGTAACTACGAGTATATTGTATCTGAAATGAGTGTCTATACAAAATACAATGGGAGAGCGAATTTGCTAGGGAAATTACAAATGCAATTTAATGTAAATGTATACCTAAGTTACGAAATAAAGCATTTATTATTATAATCATTGTAAGGAATTTAAAGTGTTTTTCTTGATTAACTCACTGGAACATTGTCTGGTTGCGGCTGCAGTCGACTTTCCGGACCATTTGTACCATCATTGCCATCCTGAAATATTTTAAATAATTAATAAGATCCCATTAATATACTAAAACTGTAAGTAACAACTTTTTATAAACAGCAATACAACGGATTATAAGTTTGGGTTTTGCATCACCATCAGCTCATAAGCGTCTCCACCGAGGGGCTCGAGCCTAACCGTAAAGGTTGTATAGGCCTTAGTAAGCCACGCGGGCCCAGTGCGGATTGCCTAAATTCACGCACAACCCTTGAATCTGTCTCTCTCTCTCGTAGGCGTGCGCAGATTTCGTCATGATATTTTCCTTCACCGTAAGAGAGTCGGATCAACTGGCTCTTATGACCTAACATCAGTGCGCCATTGATAAAGAACAATAACTGTCAGTTTGTTGTTGGTCTCCTTCAATGCCGCTCTGGCATTGTGAGGCGTATCACTTACCATCAGGTGAGCGTCCTAACCGTCCTGTACACTTATAAAAACAAAGATTATATCACCTGTGCACGGTGTTGCGTGCAAACAGAATAATGCGTGCTCCAGTGCGCCCGCTGGCACGGATAGTCGCAGTACGACGTGTTCCAACAGCAGTAGAACTGGGCCTCCTGGTTACAGTTTGCACACCTGCACACATACAGGAAGACTATTTAATTAAATAAAATAAATAAATGAATATAAACATCCACTGACATTCACACAGCGCCATCTAGCCCCAAGTTAAGCTTGAAGCCTATTGTATGTTGAATTGAAAGTATTGTAAGTTGATTGTATTTAATTATTTTGTACTAAACAACGAATATTTTTTTCCAAAAAACGTAATTATTGTACATAGGAAATACCCAGACCAATACAAATAGATATGGTTGAAACGTCGGCTACTACACCAAGGGTTCCGGGTTCGATCCTCGGCATTACAAACATTTGTGTTCATGACAATCTCTGTTTGTATTGGTCTGGGAGTTTTCTATCTGTAATATATATGTATTTCCACAAAATAAATATGTATGTTAATTCAGTTGTTTAATACCCGCAACACAAGCTTCACGATTAACATGGGGCTAGATGACGTTGTGTGAATGTCAGTGGATGTTTATTTATTACTACTAAGTCAGAACAAAGTTCAACGGGGTGGACTAGTTTATAATAAGTCGGAACAAAGTTCAAGGTGAGTTAATTCATAATAAACACATTTCTATGTACCACTGCTTGGACTTGGCAAGCTTGACGGCTGCCTCGAGGTCCGCCTGGGCCGCTCGCCGCAGTTCGCTTGTCACCCGAGCCTTCTCTTTCTCGAAAGACGACCGCATCTCCGCCATGACCAATTCTACAACAAGAATGAAATTGAATAATGATTACATGAATTCCCTTTGAACTCATTGAATGCTGGGAATCCAGACACAATGGAAAATCTATTGTGACGCCTTTAGGCGTCATTGGCGGTCAAGCGCTTGTCACTGCATCTATCATTGACAAGCGTATCGTTTACCACTAGGTGAGCTAACTGACCGTCCCATTCGATTAATGACATTAAAATGAATAAAAAATTAACAAAAAAGAAATTAACATACATTAAACACGATAAACCAGACTTAAGAAGCACAGTATTTAGTAGACCAGTTATCCGTCTTATTCGCGCGGCTGACTAAAATGGCACAATGACCAATATCGGCACCGGAAGCCAGGAAGAAAACACGTACCGTGCGAACATGCTGAATAGCATTTCCTGCACTTATAAAATTCGTGTTCTGCGCAGGTTAATCGGTGAGCCCTATCAATTGTGTACTGTATGTTTTAATGCTCATGAGTTTTGACTGTAACAAAACTCATAAGCATTAAAAAATCTTATTGACTACAAAATTCAGTTAATATGCTCATGGACTGACCGCCACGATCAAAACCCTTATAGATTCAAACCCTTCTCCCGTTTCGACAATTTTTGCAGTCATTAGGCTTATTACCTGGTTATGAGTTTGATTGTAATATACACTTAAATATTGCAATGATAACAATTTGACTGGATTAGTATATCTTACCTATTTATATTGAGTCTACATAGAGAAAAAAAATATCAGCTCATTAATGGTCACCTCTGAGGGGCAAGAGGCTCCTTTATTTTTTTTTTCGAACTGACTACTGATGTTGGCCGCAGATGGCCTTTACAGCTTCACCGGGCAATAAAGGGGCACGAGCCTACCTGTATAGGGTGTTTAGGTCTTTGTCGTCCACGCGGGCCCAGTGCGGACAGGCCGACTTCAAGCACAAAATTTAAATCTCATCGCACGCGTGCGCAGGTTTACTCACGATGTTTTCCTTCACCGTAAGAGCGTCGGATAAACATACATATAATATCGGATATTCAGTAATACATTGGTACGTGGCGGGATATGAACCTACACCTCCAGATCGGAATGCAACAGTCCACACCAATGAGCCACCGACGCTCTTTAGAAAAAAATATTTTCTCACCGTAATTGTGTTTCATTTCCGCCGTTTCTTGCTGATGCCTCCACTCCGTCTGCTCTAACTGCAGTCGCAATGACGTCACCTGACACGCCGGTTCATTCAACTTCTCCAGGGAATCCTCGAGTAGCGTCCGGAAGAAGTCAGTCATCTGGAAACAGCGTTTTAATATTAGGAATTAGCGTTAACATAACAAAAGTACAAGCTTTTGTATAAATCTATAGAGATGTTATCATTTATAGTGAATAAATCAACTTTAAAAGATATTTGAACTTCTATTCTATTTGAACTTCTATTCTATAACTCAACATGAAGTTCGCATCGCAAACCGCCGCCGACGGGGGCCTTCGTCGCGATAGGTTCGACCTGTCTCTATTCGCGTTACCGATACGTGCCCGGTCGCTTATATTCCCAAACTTATACTACGGTACCTACCCCCCCTTCTCCCACTTTCAACGCCTTAAAGCGAGGTTCACGTCCCAGTCTAGGACACCCTTAGGTTCGTTGCATAAATTTTTGTACTTACCTAGAAGACTCAGTCTATAATAATAAAAATATTAATTTTTTCTTCTCTCACATAGACTAACAATAACAAGGACTTACATAAGCCACAAGAAATTTAATCATTTGCCATCGAAGTGAGATTCTATCCCAATATTTACAAATATCACAAGTATTTTTACGTATTATCTTGTTATTCATGTAAGTTATCCTTATGAGATAATAAACATTAATACCATAGCTAAAGGTTTACATTACCTTGACGGCATTCTGGTTGAGTCTGGCGGTGATCGGCCCGGCAGTAGAGGGCGGGGGGAAGTTGCCGACGGGAGTGTTCACGTCGAACGGGTTCATAAGCGGCCTCTGCTGCAGTCTTGGCGGCTGCTTGCAATATATTCGTTAATACCTTTTGCATTTGCACATCGTACAATTTATTATAGATAGGAGCATGTAAAATAAAAGGTATACTCGTTTACCTAAAATATTTTATAAATAAAAGTTGTGATTGTTTTCCATGCCAGCAACTTTACATACTAAATAGTAAGTGGCTAGCGTACAGTAATGGGCACACTGTTTTTTCTTTTGGAATTATTTAATATACATTATGGAACACCAACATAAACCATAAAGCTTTATATATTTGTCATTACAAATATGTAAAGCTAATCCAATAACAGGTTTTCATTAGAATTGCTAATTGTAAGCATCCAGTAATCATATTGAACACCACTCTTTAACCACTCATTAAATATAGCTATTTCTATATATTTTTTTTAGATATATTTACCAAAGATAAATATTATATTGAATGTTTTATTCCATATACCATTCAACTTAAATACTATTTATTGCACATGACTCACTTCGTCAAATAAAAGGTAATAAGTTTTAACTATAATCAGCTTATAACGTAGGAAAGAAGCCTTCCCACAAATCAAATCCATGGGAGAATAACAATAATATTTGACTTATATTACACTATCAAAAGCTTACCTCTCCAGGTGCTGTAGGGTCGATAATGACTCTGCTGCCAGGTACAACCGTAGTGGACGTGGACGTAGCAGCGGTAGTTGTCACCAATGAAGGGGCGGTCACAATGGGCGGTGCCATCACAGGGCAGGGCGGGCCGATCAGCGTGGGGGCACTGGATCCAATAATGGCGGGACAAGACGAAGGTAGCACTGCAGTTCCTTAATAAAAATAATATTAGTGTAAGATTATGGAAACACATCGATTCAGTCAAGTTTTATAGTTTTAAATAAATTATTGGCCATAAATTATTATTCTACACTTTCAACGTTCGTTTATAACAATGTTTTGTTTGCATTAATTCAAATGGCTTGCCACCTCGCCTGCTATGACCAAGAGTGTAGCGACAAAGGAGGAGGAACTAGATACAAAATAAGAGTACGTAATTAAAATGTAGCAACAAAATCTTAAATAACACAAAAATTACAACACTTAGAAAAATAAAGTTAAAATCTAACTTAACAACCTTTATAAAAATACATATTAATATTTTGTAGATACGTTATTGTATTAAACCAAATAACTATAAATAATAATAATAAAATGTATTTATTGCTTCTTCACAAGTAACAATTTCAACATGTGGTCCTTATTAGCTACTTACAATACACAATTTATTTTTGTACCATTATTATGAAGCAATCAGATGTAGCTCAGCTATTGTTGATAAATGAGGTACTAGTACCTATTTACAACGCTGGTTTTCAGCCAACTCCACGTCTCTTCAGGTGTTACACGAGGTTAGTGATATGAGGGCCAACTACATTAATGGTATTATCATGACAATGAGATGGTGAGTGATGTAGAAACTGAATTGTAGCTTGTTATTAATTTTGAAAAATAGGTTGTATTAAGTTTATACAGTTAAAAACAGTTAAAAAAAAAGATGGAGTTACAAGCACATTTATGGGTGACGTGTGTTTTGTGTTTGCGCACGTGTGTTTGTGAGTGTGAGTGTGTGTGTGTGTGAGGTGTGTGTGTAATATGAGCTTAACGAAAATAATCTTTAAGTGGCAATTGTTGTACATAGCTGGTAATTATGACAATAATTATCAAATGAAACAGTTCTTTCAATAGAACATATTACTCGTATATAACATATTGGTGTTAAATCCTTCTAGAAAATAGTTTATCTCTGTTTATTAAATATTCTCGATAGAACGTACGGAAATTATGTGTAAATTTAACAAATACCTTGGGCGAGATCCGGCAAGATGGCGGGCGCAGTCACCATGGTCTGGGGCAGGTTCATTGTACCCGCACCAGATGCAGAGGGCAAAGGCAGAATTCCGGCGTTACTCCGGTCCGCGAGCCCGTTCATTAGCGGCGGCGAGGGTGTGTCCTAAAAACGATTTTTAATAATAAAAAATAACAACTTGAGCCATATTTGTAATCACAATAGTAAGCTTGCGTAGCAGCAAGTAACAATATAAAATAAACACTATTGACGGAGGCAGCTACAGATTTATTGCAAAATATATACTACATAATATACATATCGTCCAAACCAATTTGTGGTGAAACTTTGCATGGCAATGAACATTATATACTATTTTTTAAATATAATCATTCTCTTATTTCTTATAATTTCGGAGAAAGTGGTTGTGATATACGGACGGAAAGACAGACCGGAAATGGCAACTTTATAAGGGTTCCGGTTTTTGCCATTTAGCTACGGAACCCTATACTATTACATATAAAATTAGTCTGTAATATTCAAATAACCTTATTTTCTTCATAAATATGAATATATATATATATACGGTACATACAACAAAACAACATTATTTTTTTATTTTTGCCTATCTGTCTGTCAGATTGTCCCGAGTAATCTCTGAAACGATTGGACCGGACTTCTTTTGACAGGAAGCTGATGTAATAATCAAAAACATAGGCTACGTATAATCTTTTATTTTAGGAATACTTTTTTATTTAAGAAAAATAAAGTAATGTTATACCGCGCGTCGCGTGAGCTGTGCGCTTTTAGGTTATGTTTTACTGCGGGAGAATATAATCTTATAACGCGGGTAATACCGCGGGGAACAACTAGTTTTAAAATATTGTTTAACTGGCTAACCAGGCGAACTTTGTACCGGCTTCTATATCTTACCGATATTTTGTCGCCTTCCTGGTGTCATTGCAAGAAAAAATAATATCGACATTAATAATAAATAATTATAATTAATAATGACCACCTGTAAAGGAACACTATTTAACCCTTTTGCCACCAGGAATCCAATGGAAAAGCCATTGTTTGTGATGCCTTAATCATCCTCACCTCTGGCGGTCAAAGGGTTAACAAAACAGCTGCGTGCGCAAGGAGCTTTGATTGTTTAACCGATTCACTTTTATGGACAAAAGTCCATGGCGGCCAACAAATTTTCTGTGACGTTCGTTTGGATTTTAAGAACAAAAATTTTCATGTCGCCATGTGGCGTCACACGCCATTCCTAAAAGAAATTGAATTTGATAGCAAAATCCTTTTGCAACAAAATATTAACAAAGCGCATCTAGCCCACATAACTATCCTGTAAATACACACTTTTATGTCGTACAATTAACGTTTAATTTGCAATAACAAATACTGAGAACATTAATTGAGATAAAAACTATCCTTTCTCCCAAGTTACACCAAATTACAGATTCTTACAAAATTTGTTAAAAATACATAGTGAACGCATTTTTTAATTTGAGCTGTTGTGATTCTTTTAGCTGCGTTCCTCGCTGTAATACGTTCTTGCAATTTTTGAGCTCTATAAACACGCACACGTCGTACTTCTTTAGTATACCGATTAAGGTTAGATTTATTGTGAGGCATTGTACTGAAATAAAAAAATCAAGAATTTATCATTTGAATAAATAAATTGGCTCAAAAATACCGCTTATTACTGAATAATTGACAAATAATAAAATAATTTTATGGCAATTACCATGCAATCACAAAATACTACATGTTTTCAAGGTGGTAAGAAAATTAAAAGAAAAAATCAGTAATATACAAAATGTTATGTAATTATTTATGATAATAAAAATATTCTAACTGATCACTACACATACACAATAACACAAACACTAAAAACAGATTTTCTTTTCCATGCAATTCAGTTAAACAATATTTATTATTTATCTCACTGAGCAAGTAATCACTACGTTCATCTAGGCCATGAATTGATTTTTTATCATGATGACATTTATAATGTGACGTATTTGTTTGACGTTGTCATTAATTGTCTTTCGTTTTTTTTCCAAGACGTTTTATTACATACTTTATGTGCCCCACGGTATATTATTCTCCCGCAGCAAAACGTAGCCTACTTTTATATGTTTTTCTCCAGGGAGTCAGCTAATTTCATATCTTTTATTAAATTCGGCTCGTTAAGTCACTTATTTACCAACAAGGATCTCGATATCTATGATCGTTTAAACTGTAGAATTTTGGAGTCGTACGGTGCGCGGACCGATGAGTCTCGCGGAGTACTGATTAAGTTGCGACAGTAAAATTAAGGACTTAAATAATTTTTGGAATATGTTCATACATTAAAAATTGATATTAAACAATAAAAAGTATGTTTAAAATAATTCTTATTAAACAATAAAAAGTATGTTTAAATAGTTGTGTAATTCACCTCTACATTTAAAAAAAAAAGTACTAACAGATCTCTCTTAAGTTTTATTTCAGATTTTATTATCAATTTTGTAAATTAACTTGTTTTTAAATCTAGATCTCGTGGTTATGTATGGTAACCTACACGGTTCCAGGTGTTTCAGGTTTACTGAAAGTGTATTTAGTTCACCTAGGTGAATTAAGTTTACGGCATGAGTATCTTTAATGCACCCAGGTGATTCAAGTTTACTAAAAGTGTATTTAGTTCACCTGTGTGAATTAAGTTTACTGCACCAAACTATGGCGAAACATATGTAACTTTATATAACTACAATGTTATTACCTGATGTTCTAAGTCAATTCTTTGCTGTACTATACTATTCTATGATAAATAAGGATAACAATACTTCGTCATCTCAAACGTAGGTATAACGTGGCTTACTGACGATTCTACATCTGGCGTATGCAGTGTGAAAAGGCAAAAAAAAGATTGATATCGAGATTTGTTAAAGTAGTCCGTTTATAAAAATAACGGTACTCTTGGGTAAAGAGTTATTTGCATCATAGTTTGCTCTATCTAAGTGCATTTCCAATGTACCAGATGCTCGTGAAAAGCATGAGATCTGTGAATTTTTCGAGCGAGCGAATTCAATATTGTTCATAATTGAAGTTTTCATTTAAAGACATTCTTTTACTAATGTTTCTACTGTGAAGAGGTCCTTTGAAACCATACAAAAAAAAACTACTATCGAAACGTATACTTTTCTATTTTAGCATGCATGGGGTAAAAAAATATATATTTATAATTGTAATCGGGATTTTCCGGGTCAAAAGAGTATGCGGGCATCATAAATAAGTACTTACATCCAATCCACCCACTGACATTATAGGCTGAAGGCTAAACGTCCATTGGCCATTTACGGAGGTGATCAGCGGCACTGTGTGTACGGTGGTGGGCACTTGCCCAATAGTGGGCACTTGCCCAATGGTGGGCAAAATCTGGTACGGCGAGTTGGAGGACGTAGGCACAACGGACCCAGTGTTGGACAGCTGCGATAAGCTTGACGGCACCAGCGGAGGTGTTACTGTGTTCACCACGCTGTTAACTGTAAACAAATAAATTATTCATCATCTCATCAGCCATAGTACGCCCTTTGCAAAACATAGGTCACCCATAAAACCTTTTGTCGTCCACGCGGGCCCAGTGCGGATTGGTCGACATCACGCACAATTTTTGAATCTCGTCGCAGGTATGCGCAGGTTTCCTCACAATGTTTTCAGTTCACCGTAAGAGCGTCGGATAAACGAACATATAACTTCGAAACGTGATGAGATTTAAAGCTGCATCCTCCGGATCGGAAGTTAACAGTCCACACCAATGAACCACCAACGCTCTGTCCTAACCAAACTAGAAAACAAGGCACAAAGTTATCTAAACTCAACGCTTAAACCACTATGTAGACAGTTTCATCATGAACCTGTAATGTGAACCAGTGCCGTTCCCTGGCCTTCCCACATCAGCATAAGCATGGGGAGATTGGGCCGTAACCCACCACGCAGGCCCAATGCGGATTGGTGGGTGAGGTTAGACGTATATTGTTTATTCATCGGGATTTTGACTGCCGGAGACTTCTTAAAATGTCATAAACAATAGATTTTCCATTCTGTCTGGAGTTTTGGCGGTCAATGAGTTAACAACAGTACTTACTGGTAGTGGTGACTGGGGCGTTCGGCCTGATCCCACTGCCGTTGCCACTGTTCGTTGCACTGCAAGACGGCCTCACGGGCCTCACCATAGCGCACCCGGTGGCTGTATTAGTACAAAAAATATAAAATCAATAAATATTCAAAGTAGCCATCTTGTCTTACGTTAATCAAGAAGCTTGTACTATGAGTTCAATAATATTTTTTGTAGACATACTACATACTATATATAGAAACACCCGGACCAATACAAACTGGCATGTTCGTGCATACAAATGTTTGTTGTGCTCAAGGCTCGAGCCGGGTACTGTTGGTACACCACATAGGTCATCGAAATCATCAATATTTCAAGATCATTAATGATTTCATCCGTAATTTAAGTTACCGTCAAAGACCGCCGGATCAACAAGTTGAAGTGGCAGTGGCCTGGTCTCGTATGTCGCGAAACCAATGGCCGTTGGAGCAGACGAGTTTCGAAGTGGAGATCGCGTCTTGATAAGCGTAGAGTAGGACGCTCCGGCTCGATGACTAGTAAACGGTCACTAGTAGAAGCTGGATGAGAAAAGCGGGGGACTGGGATATCTGGCGCAAAATAGGAGAGACCTATGTCCATCAGTAGACTACGATAGGTTGAAGAGAGAAGAAGACAATTTGTTATCACCCCCACTCATTCTACCTTTATGTATTAATGATGCGTAATGTCAACTAGAACCTGCCTAAATATATATCGGCGCTATTCTGTCACGCATGATGGAAGACTATACTAAAATAACTTTAGCAGGGCCCTTTGGACACAACTGTTTTATGGACTTTTATTTATTCTAAATTCAGTCTTTGTGGGTAATTGAGACGAAGCGGGATCGGGTATTCCCAGTTTCCACTATGAAGGCCACGCTGTATGGGAATGCCTGTCGGGCAGTTAATGTTGATGATAAAAATACATTCGTTGTTTGCACTTACGAGTTGTAGAACCCGGCGCAGTGGGTCTTATCCCACCGGGTGGAGTGGTAGCCACGGTACCCGTGGGCCTAGCCCCCCTAGGCCCCGGCGTAGTCGGCGGCTGTATCGGTATATACACCATAGAGTTCTTGCCGTTTAGATCGCTCCGACCCTCGTCCGGTTTCCGCGGCTGAGGGAAAGTCTTGCGAGCGCGCGGCCTCACTTCAGCCGGTTTCGTGGCCGTTTTGCGAGCGTTCAGCGGCGTCATGACCACTTTGTTTATCCGCACCTGCGTGATGGTTGAGTTATCATTTAATTGAGACATGCTCTGATAAGGTAGAGATGTAACGAAAGTTATTATATAGTAGTTATTAGAAACCTATGTGTAAAATCGGAGTTTATGCATTTTGTCTATCGGAAGTTCAAAAAAATATTTGATGAATACAGAACGCATTAGTAATTTGACAATTTCAATTGCCCTGTGGTCATTATAAATTATAATAAGAATTAAATTCTTCCTTAAAAGCCTTAAGTCTAATAAAAAAGATGCAGCATTAATTATCAGGTTATTTATAAGAAAACTAAACCACAGCTTCACGAGAACGAGCACAGATGGCTCACAGATTTAAACTATCATTCTACAAGACCATTGCTGGAATGGTCAAGTATTCTAATGAAGGTAGGTTTGTGTAAAAAAGTGAAACTGCACGTACCAGTAACGCGAATACTTATCGAGATGGAAAATAAGTTTTTTTACAAAATTAAAATCTTACCTCACGCAGATTATTTGGAGGCGGATTAACAGGACGAAGTCTGAACGCTTTCATCATATCCAACTTCTCCAACTGCCTATCCTGATCTTCAAAGTCTATAGGTTCCGCCTTAATCTCCACTTCAACATTTTTGGTTATTTGGGGTTCCGGTGACGTCATTCTGGCAAATGCACGCACTCCTACACGACCGACCATAGACGGCTCAGCGTCTTTGGCCTTCGGGCCTTCTGTTCTAGCATTTTCCGAACTAGTCGGTATTAGTAAACTGCTTGGATTCGGGTCGATTGTCACCTCTATTGACGCTGCATTATTTTTCGCTGTGTGGTTATTTGCGAGGTTTGAGAGACTACGCACACAGCTTATTGTGGGCAACCCGCAAAGCTCATTGTTAGTAACAGTGCCTTTGACCTCTCTGGCAATTACTGCTAAACTTGTGTCGTCATCGTCAAACTGTATGCGGTCTTTTAATGACTTTGGACTGTTAATGGGTCGCGGTGAATTTGCTTTCTCCACAACTTTGTTTGCATCTTCCTTATTTTTGGCAACTGGATCTTTTTTCTCTTTATTTGATACAGTCTCTGCAGTCTTTTCAGTTTTCTTATCCATGCCTTTATCTGTTTTCTCTATATTCAGTGATCTGTTGCTATTATTTAGCGACTTGTTGCTTTTAGAGTTTCTTCTCTTTTGCGACTTACCCTTTTCTTCTTTGCTATCTTTATCTTTACTCACTCTTGTGATTGTTAATGACTTGTCTAATTTCGTTTGTCTTATTTTTAACGGTACTACTTTTGTTGTAGTTACTGTAGGTTTTCCTATTACCTTATTAGATTTTGTAGATATAACCAATTTAATTGGTGTTAATTTAGGCATTTCCTTCTCTTTATCTGCAAGACTTTTAGCTGGTTCACTGTCTTTACTTTTAACGTCAGGGCTACTATTATTTTCTTTACTTTCTATTTGTTTTGACGAATTTTGTAAATCTTCTTTACAGCAGCTAGACAACTTAGTCCCTGTGTCATTTTTGATTTCTTCAGGTGGTTGCTCTTTTCTTTTCTTCTTCTCTTTACTGTTTCCACAACTGGTAGAAATAATAGTCATTACTGATGCTTCTTCCATTTCAGATCTACGTCGTTTTCTCGCCCTTTCAGGCCGCACGTTTGTTTCCCCTTTCAATTGTTGTACATCAACCTCAACGACTTTATCCCTATAAGAAGAACACACACATACATAGTTTAAAATATACACTGGAACAATGAATAAAATAAACATAGATAAAGCATTTTTACTTTCGAAACTTACTTATCATCTTCTTCTAGCCTTTGTATATCGGCGCCATCGGGCATTTTACGTTCTGACACATTACTGGTTTCTTCTCCTTCACTTATGTAGCTAAAAATAAAAAAAATGCTATAATATAGTAACATTTTATTCATACATAACATAATTCGATTCGATAAGGCATGGTTAATGATATAAGAAGTTCTTACCAATCATTTAGAGAGCTTTTCGAACTTTTCGAGTTAGATCTGCTTTTATCTTTGACCATGCTCGGCGAAGAAGATGGCTTATCTTTCACCGGCGCGCGGATTTCTCCCTCGAATGATGGTATCTACAATACAAACACAAAATATGAAGCCATTTTCGTAAGCTTCTTATGTATTTTTTTCTTATTCATGGGCGGCGGTGTCATTTAGAATCAAGTGAGCCGTCTGTTCGTTTGCCCCCTATAGCGTTATAAGTTACTCAAATCCTTATAAGAATTCAATATTTAGTAGTCATTTGAGTTTTCTTTATGTAATACAGGGTCTTACATAAGAAAATATAAATTTACCATTATCTTCAGCTGTTCATTCAACTTCGTTGGGTCGAACTGCGTTTTGAATGGTGGGTATACGAACTTGCCGTATTTACGAGAAATGTTGCGAATATGTTCTTCAGCTTCCTGAAATCATAATAAATTTACATTAATACAAATTTTCACTATTCCTGCATGCTCGATTCCTTTTTCTTATTTAAGGCAAATAAGTTTGTGATACAAAAAGTTTATGACTTCCTTAACTTGATGAATCTGAAGTTATAGAGATCAAGCGTGATAGGAAAAAATCTGCTATGTATTCCACAAGGTGACTAAACGATCTATAACGTTCGATTATCCGGGAGAATTAGTCAACTAGTGGATTACGTGTCTTTTTTTTTTAAGTACTTGTGCTCCAAAAATAGTGCCATAAAATCTTTAAAAAATGCGTTACGTAATACTAGAACACTCCCAAACCTTTTGTTTGTTTATAATGTGNCGAGTTATATTTACAAATCCAATTGTGTACCTGCATACTGTCCAGTATATCCTGCCTCTTTGTCCTAAAGTTATTAGGATCCTTTTCGGAGTATAGGAAGCAATCTTTAGCGGGCACCCAGGCGCGGTCGTGCGCTCCAAAGAATCGCACGTCCACCAATCCCGCGTTGTTAACGGACATGCCCTTCGCTGGCCAGTAGGGAAAGCCTATTTAAAAACGAAGTTTTTTATTTATGTTAAATAAACTAGGCGACTTAATGACAATTGAGATGCCTGTCCGTGTCAGATGCAGTGTTGAGGTAAACCTATGACTGGAGGTAGCAATAAGTTTCTGTCAACACTGCCCTGAGTCTGTCACTCAAAATAATACAGATGGTGATTAACCATGATGCAAAATACTGACGCTGAATGACCATGACAGTAGCAGTGTTGAAGGGAATTAATAACAGTAGGAAGTCATTATTTTTCCGTCAACACTTCTCTGCACCCGTCACCCGAGAGGAGTGATGCTAGGTCTCTTATACCCAGTAATTTCACTAGCTACATGAGGGCACCCTCATCCCAAGTGCCAGGTATCCTCCCGTGAAACAGGAGTGTTATGCACTTTTGTGTTTCGGGATGAGGGCACTGTAGCTAGTGAAACCGGGTATAAGAGACCTAACATCTGTGGTCTCGGGTATTGGGCGCAGTACAGGATTGATGGAGGATAATAACTGTCTTGCAGTTGTTGGGTTCCTTTAATGCCGCTCTGTCATGATTAGGCATATCACTTACCATCTGGTTAGCGTCCTGACCGTCCTGTACACTATTAACATAAAAAATGATGATTTTAATTTGCCCACTCACCTTTGAGCTTCGCCCACAGCAGCATATGCGGTGTGGAGCACACATCAGTGAACCACGTGGGTTTCCTCGCATGCGCCGCCGAGTAGCACTCGGGGCAGGCCTCGATCTCTCCCATCTCGGCGCGACACGACCGCACCAACGTCCTGGCCGCCGCAGTCAGCTTCGACTGAACTGTAAATGGTTTAATATTCGGTTAAACACTGGTAATCAACAAATCCAACCAACCAACGCAAGCAAGCCAGTTAACGTTTATTTCTCTCGTTAATATATGTTCGCTTATTACTTGATATATTTATACATAATTAAAATTTTAAGTACATAATAAGGACTACTCTCAAAACTACACCGTGCATTTAACAAATACTTCATTCTACAATATTACTGTATAAAATCATGCAAACATTGTAACCCTGAGAAAAAAATATTTTTATATTAAAGCTCCCATACGGACGAAAACGAGTACCTCAATTATACTAACACATGCAACATCACCAAATTTAGTGACTAGCCAGAGCAGAACACATTACTTCTTTCGCACTCCTTTCGATTTAAAAACATATTTAATATGCATATAGAACACCAAGTCCAACATAATCATTTTTATGCCCACTGTACGACATGGGGATCAAACCCAAATATTTTGGTGCATAAATTGACCCAACACCAAATCTTATCAATCTAATTTAGTACACATAAACTATGCCATCTCTCTCTCTTAAAATACAAACTGAGTCGCGAACATCTGTTCTATGCAGAGTAACTATTCAATTTTGACTAATTGACAAAGTAGAAATTTAATGAAACAAAATAAAGTAACTTCTTCTAAAGGGCTGTTGAACAATAGCCTCCCTCGCTGACATTGGAATGTAACTTCTACACACAATTTGTACACCTAACATATATAGGACAACACAAGTTAACAGACATTACAAACTATATAGGTAATTATTACACTTAAATGCAACTGAGCAATAATAATACTTAAAATCCCAAAACCATAAGCTTTTTAAAGTCTTATTTTGGCATTTATCTTTGTCATAATATTATATAGCTGAATTATAGACCTTCAAAACACTAGTATTGAATGCTATTTTACTTAATATATTCTCAACCAGAAAATACTTATTATGCCATAATTTAAATGAGCAGATTTATGTATAAGGTTTAAAGCCACCATAACTACCGGAATTGGGAATGAGGCTCTAGTGATAACCCGATACGCTTTTTTCGGATGAACTTTGTTGGTTGGATGGCCTTCTAAGCTACACTGAGGAGCTGTTTCTATAATAACCATCAAATAAAAAAAACAACCTTAAGGCATCCCAGAGTGGAACCTTGGCTAACGGCGTTTCAGAGAGGGCGTTGCTATATAACCTTCTTAATTTGCCTGACAAATCGCCGTAATTTCGGAGATGGAGAAAGTAATAGGTTACGGCGTAAAATATTTCGAAAACCTTTAATGTAATTGGGGGGACGCCTTTGTCCAGCAGTGGACAGTATAGCTGTAGTAGTAATAGAAAGATATTTCGTTTCATTACAGGTTAGTGACGTCATGACGTTAGGTTAATCACGAATGTCAGTCAACGGAGAGGTAAACGTAAGCAACAATGACTTGATTCAAAGCGAACTTTGCTCTGTGCTATTAATAAATTATACATCACAAGCCTTTTGGCTATATCAATGTGACGCACTAATCCGTTCGGATAACGCTAGCGTAAGTCATCGATCAATCGCCTCTTGCCCTTAATAGTATATAGATACTTAAATATAAAAATAAAGCTAATAAAAATAAAAATTAAAACAGACCAAAACTCTGCTCACATGTGTTGAATATAATGCTGTTGTGTAGTATCCATTGCGCGTCGGCCAAGAACGCCTCGGTGCTGCCATATAGGCCCTGATCAATGTTTGCCTTCATTAGCGTTAAGTCCATCGGGTGGACGATGTACTTATCGTAGTCGGGAAACAGTGTGCGGTCCACCGGTTGCATAAATGGTTCAACCTGTAAATCAGATTAGAATATTCACGATTAATAATTTTAAATAACAAAAAACACATTATTATACTTTTAAAATTAAAAAGAATTCGTGGATCTTACACACATTTTTAAAATAATCATACTTCTCACCACACGCCACACACACTATACAATTCTACTCAAACCTATTCTAATCATTTTAAATTTTGTAATAATAGATTTTTAGAATTAAATGTTGTATCCTGAATATTTATGAGTGTAAAGGATCTCGTTATTATCATTAAACTTAGAAAAAGTGGCTTCTTCTGTCACAGGTGCTACAGTCACTAATGGTGAAGGTCTATAACTATCTTGTAAACCTTTTTTGTGAAAGAAATAAACATTTCATTATTATTATACTCACTAGGTTTTTGTAATGTCGTTTTGAACTTTGTCTCTTAATGCAATTAAATAAATTGTTAACTACCGCAGATAGAAATTAAAGTGAAAAATTATTATCATCTAATAATTTTTAAGTTTTTTTGCTCGAATATTATCGCAGAAAAATCAAAGAATCCGAAAGCCGAGTAGCAGGCAATACGCTGCGGCATTTTATACAGAAGACTGAAGAGCGGCCATTTTACTTGACATTTTTGGACAATGTTATAAGCATTACCTAAATCTTTATATGTAGGTAAGCTTACATTTAATAAATCTTAAAACATTAAGGACTATATTCAAATAATTCAGAATTGCCATCTTCATACTTAAAAAGTCAAGGTTATATTATATAGGAAACATTTCGCTTTATAAAACACAAGCAATTCTGCAATGACATCACTTTCTGATTGTTAAATTGATGAATGATGTGAATTAAGTTATATTTAACGACATAACAACTTATACCATTATTTTTTACTGTAGGTACATCAAACGTGACATTTCTCACAAACATGCAAGCTTTGAATATGGAGGCATGTACAATTCTAGTTATTTGTTTCTTAAGAAACGCTTTGGAGGCTAGAGATAATATGGACTGCTTGCACTACAAAAATATGTACATATTATTGCTTATATTGCGTCGCACACCTGCCCCTGTGTTCCGTCACGACCAACGCATTTCTTTATGCTGTTACCAGAACACGTAACTCGTGCTCGGAATTAATAACAACAGTGATAAATCGAGTAATCATATTCAAATTTTATCCATTAAAATATTGTATCAAAGAATTATGTTTACATTGCTTGTAAAACGATAGCGTTAAACCGTAAGAAATGTTTTAAATAACGGTATTTGTGTCAACTTTTTTGTTTTTATTATTCTCGTAGCATCATGTAAACAAACAAAAACATGTAATTCCGTATAGCGGTATATGTTTTCACTTCAGTGAACAAGGCTTGTAATCGGTATTTATATTTCGTAGCATTGTACTGTTGTAAAAAAAAAAAACAATTGACAATATGAAAGCATGATGCGATGGATAAAGAACGATCTAGAACATACTAGCATCTACCCTTACAAATGATAGAAGTATGATTATTATTAGATTGGAAAAAGACGGATGATAATATCTAGGATATTGATTTAGATTAGTGTGAAAGAGACGGCACGAGTAACGTCACGCGTGGCGCGCGGGGACCGAGTCGACGCCGATAAGTTGCTGCAAGGTCATTCCGACGAGTCCCGCCCGCCCGCCTCGCTCATCAACAACCACATACATTTTAATATATCGTCTACCCACTGCTTGTTGGATATCTTTTTTATTTCAGTTGGTAGTTGAAAAATGAAAATAAATTCATAGGTATTTATTTTATTAGACTGTTTATAATAGGAACATCTTCGGTTATTTAAATTTATTGATATGAATTGTACATACAATTTATTTAAAATACTTTATAATTAAATGGTAATCAAATTTATCAATAAGGGTAAGTAAGGGTCTATGCTAGTAAATCAAATGCAAATAAAATATGTTTTTTTCTTGTATTTAAATTATGTAATGTATTGCTGGATGATGTAAAAGTATGATTTTAGACCAATAAAAGGGAAAACAATGGCATGATAGTGATAAAGGATCTGAAAACTAGGTAACAATTAGAAAAAAGCTCATGAAAGAACAGCATTAGTAAAGGTTTAAATTAAAAAGCTGCTTTATACAGGAATCTATGACTAAATAAATTGAAAATTACCCCATTGAGATCCATCATCCTCTCCATGGCATGCTTTAGAAGCTCACACAGCATTGCCAAAGATATCTTCTTCATTGCTGGTGATCTGAAAACAAATGTATGTTTTGAATAAATAAATTAACCTACACATGTAAACCACATGACATGGAGGCTGTCACATGTCACAATACTTTATGAATTTTTATTACTAGTTGCCTAGCAACTGTATGAAAACCATTATTTTAATACACACAATATTTAGAGATTAAAACTTATCTTACTAAAAATATAAACAAAGCTAAATACTCTTTATTGTGTCTTAACACATAATAAGATACACCAGTAGGACAAACCTAGTTTCAGAGCTTTCAGCATGGAGTACTCCCATGCACTCCGGACATACCCAACTCTTGTCATTGTTTATCTTACTTCTCTCAGCACTGCTTAAACATTTGAAGTGGAATGATCTCGGGCAAACAGTACACAGCATTGGTGCATGAGTCTTCTCATTTGCTGCCTGCTCCACTTCCCAATGACACCTCCAACAGTATGCATCACACCTTAACTTGCCAGTGATTTCTTGATGCTGTTAAAAGTTTGATTATAGATAAAGAATAATTTTATCATTATATAATGAGTATGTTTTTCAATAGCAATCAATTACCATTATAGTCTAAATTCAATGAGATGTTAAAGAAAATAAAATTGTTTGACAGCCAGCCATTTTGTTTTGAGATAATGTCATGTAAACAAAAGAAATATAAATATTAAAAACATTGGAATTTTCATAAATAGATACTTACATATTCCATTTTTTTCTTTTTAGGTAAACTAGGTTCATTTTCATTCTTACTACTATCAAGAGATTTTTGTTCCTTGCTTGCATCTTCCATCTCTTCATCAGTGCCTTCATCTGATTCCTTTTGTACTTTGGATGTGACAGAGTTTAAAAATTGTTTTACCTTATTAACAAATTCGGGATTTTGAGACCGCATTGACCTCTTCACTGGAACCTTCTCAGACTTCTCACTACAACTGCTCTTTTGTGAATTGACACTGCATCTTCTTGTGTCTTTTATTTTATCAGCCTCCACACTGATATTCAGACTAGAGTTTGATGTATCCAAAGGGGCTCTGGACTTTCTTGTTTTAGTTGTTAATTGGGTACATTCACTAATTATTTTAGATTCTTTGGCTGAATTAATAAGAGATTTTAACTCTCTACTTATGCTTTTATTGTGTTCTTTTTCTGATGTGTCAGAATTTAATTCTATTTGTGAATCATTTGAAGCTTCCTTGTCAATTGCAATATCTACAGGTTCATTTATAGTTTTCATGGAATTAATGTCTTTGACATTATCAATTTCAATAGCTCCATTCAATGCTGGCTTTTCAGGAGTAGCACTCTTCTTAGGGGTGCTTTTTTTCAATTCCTGTAATGGCTCTTTAATTGGAGACGGTGTTGTGACATTTAGATCCATACTTGTTTTGCTAGTTTTAGGAGATTTCAGTATATCAACTACCTTCACAGGGACACATTTTTTAGGTGTCAAATTTTTATGTGGAGATTGGTTTATTTCTATTTTACTTGATGAGTCTACCATAACTTCAGGCTTAGATACAATAGATAATGTGTCAATATTGTGGTCTTGTGGATCTTTGTTGTATGAGTGTTCTTCACTCAAATGTGACTTTTGTGCCTCTACGGTTTTCTTAGGGGATTTCAATTTCCCCTCTGAGGTGGGATTTATCATAGGTTTATTGGGTGACTGGGGGTTACTACTTGTGGCCACCTCTACCTCATCAGCTGTGAGCTGTTTGTTTATCACATCATTTGCAATTTCCTCATCTTCATTAACTTTTTCTACAATAACAACGGTTTCTACATTACCATTGGAGCCCGTCACTTCCTGCGCCTCCGGGACATCCTCGGTGGTGGAAGACACATCTGTCTCCATGTGGATCTCTGTACTCTCCTCCATCACCTGAGGTAGAAGAGCATTGTATTTTATGGATGGCCTTTGAAAGAGAATAATGACAAATAAATCTATCAAATGATTTAACCTAACAATAGGCATCTATACATTGGGGAACCGGTCATTACCCAAGCTCAGACACCCAGCCAGATACATAGATACCTACTTTCAGTACATTCATACAAAACATACATTCACGAACTTACCTCACGTAATTATTATCTTCGTAAACCTTGATATACCGACTATATCACTTCACTAACGCAAGTGGTATACTTAAAGTTTGGTTTACCATTCATGTATTATTGTGTATCAATAAAAATACAAGCTAAAAAATATCTTCTGCAAACGAAAGAAACCACACATCGCCATCGCAATTGTTTCTAACTTCAGATAGCTTTATTTTGGTTGGCTGGCAAATTATAGCCCACCTGAGTTTAAAAGCTCAAATAAATGCTATAGACATCTCTGTTCCTCAAATAGTTAAGTGCTATGTTGCGCTCTTTCTCCCCGGCAGCTGGACGATGCCGCTTTCCTTTCGCATGAAAGTTTATTAAACGGTTCTAAGTGAACATCGCCCTGTTGATTTTCTTACAAAATCTGTGACACTTATGACTTTGCAATAGGGTCGTTTATTGTACGACTACCATAGTAAATAAGCCCAGGAAGGGGAAAACCATTTCTTAAAATTTTATTTATAAAATAATGTTGCTTTGATTGTTTTGTTAGAAAATTGTAAAGATCAACATAAATATAAATTTTACGAATAGATGCATGTAACGAGTCGTTGTTTCAAGTAAAAAAATTAAAAAATGGCTGTCAATCTGTCAAATTACATATGTCATGTCAGAATTATTTAGAAACATTATTTACAAATCTTGAATTCCATTCTTAGTTTCTGTTTTGAAATGGAATTCATTGAACTTATATTAATTAACAAATTAGATGGTGTAATTTTAAAATACCCCCACCAAGATAATGTTGATGGCACAGTTTGCATTACAGGTCATCATCTTATATTGAGTTCTAGAAAAGAAGGCGTACGGGAACTTTGGGTAAATAAATTATATTATTAATGTTATGATCAAATAAAATACACGCCTTGTAGGCAACATGAGAGATCCAGTTGCTTCCATGCTGACGGCAAAATAACCTCTTTGAAAAGACTTAGATTTAAACATTAAATTTATACACCTTACTAATATAAAGTTGCTTAGGTTTTTAAATGTATAATGTGGTACTGTATTCTATGCTTTAGTTACTTAAAAATGCTTTATTGTAAAATATTTTAACATAAGTAGATGTAGGAAACTAGCTGAAAATAATAGTAATCAAATAAAAAAAATATCTTGTTTCAGCTTCTTCATAAAAATATAGACAGCATAGAAAAAAAAGAAAATAAACCTAGTAGTGGAGTAACACAAGGGGGCTCCTTGTTCTTAAAATGCAAAGACCTAAGAATATTCCAGTTGGATATAGCTTCAACAACAGAGTTAAATCAAGTGGCTCAAACATTAGAAAATTTATCAGGGCTTCAAGACCCTGTTTTGTTTTATCCATTTTTTTATAGACATATGAATCCAATAGTAGAAAATGGCCACACTCTTTACAGGTAAATCAAGTTTTAATTATGTTAAGTAAAAGTCAAAAGGGATTTCTTGTTGTTCAAAACTTATCCAGTGCAAGTGTGTCCAAAGCTGTAATTAGTGCACAAAGAGAGGCAATGGCCCTTATATATAACTCAAAGGTGACTGACTGACATAAGATCTATCAATGCACAGCCCAAACCACTGGACGGATTTGGTATGCAGGTAGATGTTATGACTTAGGCATCTGCTAAGAATGAATTTTGATTAATAGTTCCCCTGGGAGGATAAAATAGGGGATGATAGTTGTATGAAACTTTGTCATTTTTAAACCAATCGGGCCTAGACTTGCATATAGTATAAAGTTACTATGACGAGGGTATCCCCTGTGAAAGGATTTTGATAAATTCCAACCCCTAAGGTGAAAATAAGCTAGTTATATAGCAAAACAATAAAAAAAAATTTCTGGGTCAGCAACAAGTACTTTATTGAATATTTATAACAATGTAACACATAATGTATAAAATGTTGGTAACTTATGTTTGACATAAAATATGGAGTTCTGGTATCCAGTGGTTGTAGTGGATAGCATTATATCTGCATTTTGTTTTTTTTTTGCTTTTTTGAGATTTAGTGTGTTTCTTAAAATTATATGTGAAATAAAAAACATATTATGTTTCTATTTGTTTTTAGAGCCATAGCACACCAGTTTAAAGTACCATTTATTATTATGTATTATAAATAGTTGTAATAAAGATATTCCCAGTTGACTTTATTTGAAAATGTTGATTGCTGAAAGAATAGATATTCCATAGTCCTGAAGCAGCTATTTTATAAAAAATAAATTCTTGATTATATAAAAAACAAGTAATCATTATCAGCTCATTAAAAATCCCCACCGAGAAGCACGAGCCTACCCGTAAAGGGTGATTAGGCCTTAGTCGTCCACGTGGGCCCAGTGTGAAATGACTTGCTTCACAACCTTTGAATTTCTTCACAGGCGTGCGCACAGGTTTCCTCACCGTAAGAGCGTCGGCTAAGCGTACATATAATTTCTAAAATTCGAAAATACATTGGTATGTGGCGGGACTAGATCCTGCACCCTTTAGATCGAAAGGCCATCGACGCTCTCGTAAAAATGTATTCTTTATAATATTTCAGTGTAGAAGGGGAGTACACAAAAGTATTGGCAACTGAAGAATGGCGGATATCACGAGTCAATCAACACTACACAATATGTGCAGGCTACAGTAAAGCTGTGGTCGTGCCCAAGAATATTGATGATGAAACCTTGGCTGCTGCGCTTCCTTTAGACAAGGAGGCAGGTTTCCTGTGTTGTCTTATAGGCATAATAATGGGGTAAGGTCTTACTCATTGTTTAAATCTCTTATAAACAATAAACTAATTAGATGAACAATCCCACTCAAAGTGTCCCCGGGAAAATTGTGCACATTGTGTTATATGGCCGCAATGGGCAGAAATTTGCCGGCCAGAACACAGCACGGCGTAAAGGGAGTTCCAATTTACATTTATGGATTTTAACACATTCACTGCGGCATAAAAAGTAACATCCATTCCTGAGATAGCACCAATAGTTGGCTTGGTTCAATAAAGTTGAATGTAATTGTATCAAAACATGAATGTAAGTATGACACACCATTAGAATGTAGGATGTTTGTCTAATTTAAAACGTGTCCCATGTAATATTTTTATTTAATTATAGGCTGTACTTTTGCGAGCTGGACAGCCCCTATATGGACCAAAGCATCGCCGCTGTAGGCCTGATGAGGCTATTGTGAATACAGTAGTTGCTATCGGAACCAAGGGTGTTATATACGACCTTCGCAGTTCTAACTCAATATCGCAACAACAGAGTAAAGGTAATAATAATTTAATCTTTATTTGCTTATGAAAATAATAATTTGTAATAATAATGGTTTATAATTTGTTAGTACAACGATGTATGGTTTTTGTGAGCCTGTGATAGATTAATATACATAAAGCTATGTATAATTTGTTATGTTTGTCTTGGGTGGCGGTACTTGGCGTCTTGTGTTGTTTCCTATATGCTTATCAAATGAAAGAAATGCCAATTTAAAATATTAAGTTACATACTGTAACTTTGTAACTTCTAGTCACTATTTATTTATTTTTATTAATTCCATTCAGTACCTACTCTTTTGAGCAAAATGTCCAAGTGTCAGTTACATTTCAAAGTAATAAGTGATTCTTCCGTCATGTGAGCTTTATGTGTGCAGATTGATGAGTTAAGCTCTAAAGGAATGATGAGAAGGATCGTCTCTCTTCTACCTATTGTAGTCCACTGCTGGACATAGGTCTCCCCAATTTCGCGCCAGATATCCCGGTTCTCCGCTTTTCTCATCAAGCCTCCACCAGCGACCCGTCGGTCCATCGGGTTGGTAGACGTGCTTCGCTACGCTTGTCAAGACGCGTCATTTCAGTTCCTCACTTTTACGTAATCTAAATTGCTACTTAACTGCAGTATTAATTATGATTATTTTTATTTACAGGTGGTGGTACAGAAAGCAATTCAAATTATTCCCAATGGAAAATATACAATAGATCTATGGATGATGTTGACAACCAACAACAGCTTTTAGAAAGTTATTCTAAATTGATTGAAGGTATTCATTTCAAAGAATAATTTCTTGCCTATAATTTGTCTTCTCAGAGTTGTCCGTGGTAGTGATGATTCCGTAGTCAATGTTTATACATTGTTGGTCTTATGATACGTCGCCATACAGCTTTATGCTTGGGAGAATGCGAACACTCGATTATGCTCGATTGTGTTACAGTCTAACCAGCAGAGTCTAACCAGTAGAGTATAACCAGCCGCCGTGTATGGCATTTGTGGACTACGAGAAAGCCTTCGACTCCATCGAAACCTGGGCTGTTCTGGAGGCTCTGCAGCGATGCGGTATCGACTGGCGATATATCGAGGTGATGAAGTGTCTCTCCAACGCAGCGACGATGACCGTTCAGATCCAAGACCAGCGGACAAGACCCATCCAATTGCATCGTGTGTGAGGGGGGATGTTATATCCCCGAAACTGTTCACAAACGCATTGGAGGATGTTTCAAGACCCTGGAACTGGTCTGAACGAGGCGTCAACGTCAATGGAGAGTTTATTTCTCCCTCTCCCTTTAGGACGCCCTCCAGCCCGATGGACCGACGACTTGCGAAAGGTCGCTGGTGAAAGCTGGATGAGAAAAGCGGAGGACCGGGATGTCTGGCGCAAAATGGGGGAGACCTATGTCCAGCAGTGGACTGCAATAGGTTGAAGAGAGAGAGAGTGTTACAGTCTTGTCCATGAGTGTAGCCAGTCTTGGCCTTAGGTTGGGGCAACAGTGAACATATCTCCCCCCCTTCCCCGGTGTTTTTTTTTGTTTAAATATGCCAGGGTATGGCAAGTGCCCCAGCTTGCCCCAGTGTGGCTACGCCCATGGTCTTGTCTTGAACATGCTGTTCATCTTAAACGTAAACGCCTACAGGATTTTTACTTCAACTTTGACAGCCAGCCGCTAAATTGAGCGCTTTACTCGTGTTATATGCCCAAAGAACTTATAGTGCCGACGATAACCTCTCCTCTTTTATGTGGAGCTCTTTTATGTCGAAGTATTGCTTCGGTGCGCAATCCATGGAGTTCTATGTAAGCGTCGCTGTATTATGTCGTGTGGCATAAAGTCATATGACACAATACGTTTTCTATCGTGACTGAATTCCTGCCCTCAAAAAGTTATATCTTCAGACTACATACAACAGAACATGCCCTTCGAAGCACTGTGTGATATTTTTTTCGGATATTCAGTAGTTCCAACACAATTTTCTTAACAGTATGGAAAAAACAATCAAAGTGACTTCCACTATGCATGCCCCCGTGAGATTTGAATCCACAAACTCGAGATTAAGCAGCTGTTTAAATGTCATACCAATACACCGTAAGTTAATGTAAAAAACATGTTTCAAAACTTAAAATTACAGCTTGTAACGATCGAGAAATCTCAAGTGACAAATGGATATCGAAGTTGGAGTCGTGCGGGTGGCCAGAAAATGTACGGAACTCGCTTCACACTGCATGCATTATAGCCCAACATATACACCAAGTAAGTAGGTTATATTAGTAGTAATGTACGAAGAGTAGGTTTTTTTTTATGTTATAGCGGGCAAACGAGCTGGCGGCTCATCTGATGTTAAATGACGCCGTCGCCCATGTACACTTGCAATACCAGAGGGCAAAAAATTGCGTTGGTACTTTCTGTTCCCTATATATCTGGTTAAATTAGCCATCTAATTAAATGCCTAGGCCGTTCGTTGAACGCCGGCTGAATTCCTGAAGAACAACTATCCATGTCGTTGACCGCTACGGTTAAAACTCGATGGCTCAACGTTATTTAGTTGCTTTTATTTGGCATTTTCATGTTTAATAATTATTTTGACCATATAACACTCGCGATCTTGCCGGAAACTTCATCTTACTGTCCCTTCACATTCCACCAGTTATTTTTCAAAATCTTTCGTTGTTCGCTCCATACTATTATGGAATTCTTTCCCGTATCTATTCAAATTCTCACTCCTTACCTATTTTCAAATCTCGTGTTAAATCATATTTCCTGTCTCTAATTCCCCGTAATACTTCATACTTGACACCGGAATTTTAAATTTCTCTTCTTTTTCTTTCTCTTCTTATAGTTTGATAGCACTTATGTGAATGTATGTATATAATATTTCATCCAAGGTATATGCGTAGATACTGTTTATATGCATGTATTTGTGTATGTATGTTTTGAAATTATGTTTATTGTATTTTATTATTTTTATACAACTTAGGTTCTAACTTTTGCACAGCCCAATTAATCATTATTAAGAAACTATCCTCTTCTGAAGGTTGTCTGGAAGAAATTGCTTTTTAGTAATAAGACCGCCTTATTTGTACACTTTTTGTTCTGTCCATGTTTTCCCTTGTAATATGTTTTATGTGCAATAAAAGTTTATTAATATAATATTAACACTTTAATTTTATTACAACATTCATAATCAAACAATAACATTCATTGTTTACGCTGCTGGCGCCATATTTATTTTTATTAATATTAGTGCTGCAGTGGGGAAATGCAGAACTAAATTTGTATTACATTGCTAAGCCTTGATCAGTCGTCTCGAAAGGTCTAACTTTCAATACACCAAGCTGTTTTTTATTTTTTTCATTTATTTTGGCACAAAACAGTCATTACATAATTCATATTACTACAAAATACAGAAATAAAACTAATAGACAACGAGTGCCCAAAATTTAGTATCGGTACAATAGTGGTATTAGACATTTTTTTTTACATTGTATGGAGTACATATGTAGTAGTACATTTACTGTTAAGTGAGCATAATGTATATATTCATAAGAACTTACAGAATTTTACGAGCTTAATATTAAAGTATTATTATTACGTTATACATATTTAGGTCATCATTATTATTTTTTTAAGTTTACTTTTAAGACTATTGTTAGAAATATGAAATAGGTCTATGTTAGAAAAAACGGTGTTATACAAATTAAGAGATCTAGAAATATAGTTATTACTAGTGTACTTTTACGTGTGCGAGGTGGTACAAACATTCTTATTGAACGAGAGGAACGGCGGGCAAACGAGCCTTGGCAATGAAGTTTATTTTGATAAAGTGTTGCGGAGTCTATGTAACTATTCAGTAGCTTAAAAGAAAATGTATATCAAATTGTTTTCGTCGATTTTCTTCTTTTAGTCTATGAATGCTAATTTTCATAGGAATAAGGTTCTCGGTCTGTAATTGGTACGATATTTAACACTTTAATAAATTTTTTTGAACTTTTTCAACTGTCGATGTCTTGCTGAATATACAAACAACACATCCAAAGTCCAAATATAGATCGTACGACTAAAGTAATAATTTTTTTTTTTTTTTTTTTTAATTGTTGATTGTTAAAAAGTTATTGATTTTAGTTCAACAACTGCCAGGCATCAGTTGGATGCCGGTTTAAGGAACTGCCTAGGCATCCAATTGGATGGCTTATTGAACCAGGTAAAAATCAGCAAGCAGGTAACCAATATGACCTCCGTGGAGCAGATACAATATGTAACCAAAATATTTAAGAATTCTTTAAACATTCAAAGTGACATTTGAATGCGATTTAATTCCAGTAAAAGATCTGATTATATATGGCGGCTATAATGAAAATCTATATATGATTCAGAAAACAGCCCGTGCTAATACATGGCACTCGCGAGAGGACGCCACGTTACTGGTGTGTCACTAGTTCAATTTATACTGAACCCCGACTGCCAGAACGATACGAGGGTAAGCTGAGATTTTACGTAAGAGAGTGAGAGATATGATTTCACGAGTAAGCCGTTAGGTAATAACATAGTTATGAAAATGAATAATAAAATAATATTATTTATTTGCCAGAATATTATATATATAAGATCGTACACATCATACAATATTTCTATGGAACGCGCAAATTTTAATAAATTTTATGAAACTTATTTTAAAATGAAGTTATTCTATTAAACAATACACTTCATTGCATTCAAAATACCTACATAATTTTCAAGACATTCCAATTTTTGTGTATCAATTTAGTAAAACATGTCAAAATTAATGAAATGAAATGAAAATGTGACAAATATGTAAAAAATCGTGCTTAAAGTCAAGTAAGAAATAAACAAAAATTTAACAATTATACAATAACATGTATAATCAGAGCGTCGGTGGCTCGTGGTGTGGACGCGCCGTTCCTACCGGGAGAGGTCAAATCCCGACACGTACCAATGTATTTTCAAAATATATGTACGTTATCCGACGCTCTTACGTGAAGGAAAACATCGTGAGGAAACCTTCATACACACCTGCGAAAGAGATTCGGAGGTTGTGTGTGAAGTCGTCCAATCCGACTGGGCCCGCGTGGACTAAGGCCTAATACCCTATACGGTAGGCTCGTGCCCCTCGTTGGGACGTTTAATAGCTGATGATGATGTATAATCAATATTAAATATCATTCCAAATACAATATAATATAGCAATTCCTTTAGAACTACTGCCAAGTAGTAGTTATAAAGGACTTTGACTTGATTACCTATGTTTCTTTGTTATATGATAGACTTCAAGCGCTGATAGAGCGCGAGTGGCTACAGGCTGGCCATCCGTTCGGCACTCGGCATCGTTGCGGGCCATACTCCCAGTCGCAGCGAGGGCGGCGCCCACCTTCACGTTGTTCCTGGACTGCGTGCGTCAGTTCCTCGAGCAGTTCCCGTGCAGTTTCGAGTACAGACAGGCGTTCCTGATCACACTGTTCGAGCATGTGTACGCGAGCCAGTTCGGTAAGTTGTGTACGTGGGTGGCTTGGTACCCGACTTCTTTATGATTTTTTATGTAATAACTTAATAAGTGAACAGAAAAGAAAGAAATAATTATTTATTTGACACACACAATAAAATACATTCAATAGTAAGAAACATAAAACTAATAAAAATAAGGGCCAAATAGAACAGGGAGGTCCTGGTGGGCAACCAAAAAACTAATTTATTACAATTTTTCATGACAATATCAAACAGAAAAACTACTTATAACTGGTTATAATAAAATACAGTTAAAATAACATAATTAACTTTTCATCCTAATATTCAGAATAGAACAAAAACTCATTAAACAAAACAAAAAAAAATAAAAAAATTCAATAAGTGATTACAACAACAATAAACAAAATACTTTAGGCAGTATAATCGCAGGCTGGTCTGGGCGCTCACCTGGTGGTAAGTGATACGCCTAACCATGACAGAGCAGCATTGAAGAAGACCAACAACTGATAGACAGTAATTATCCTCCATCAATGTCGCACTGCACCCGACACCCAAGAGGACAGATGTTAGGTCTCTTATACCCGGTTATTTCACTAGCCACAGTGCATTCATCCTGATACACAAAAGTGCATAACACTCCTGTTTCACGAGACGATATCTGGCAGTTCGACTTATTAAGCTGAGATCTCTAATCTCGGCTTAATAAGTCGAACTGAACGGCGGACTGTTGCTGGAGATCAGAAGGCAACAGACCACACCAATGAGCCACTGACGCTACAACATTTTACTAAGTTTGTAAACATTTGATTCCAGGCACGTTCCTCTGCGATTCCGAGCAGGAGAGATTTACACGTGGGGTGTACGAGCAAACCACCAGTATCTGGTCGTGGATCAACCAGCCTGACGAACTGCCCGCATACATCAACCCGCTGTATGACCCTACGCCCAACGTCATATGGCCATCGGTGGCTCCGATGAGCTATGTTATATGGGAAGGTACGTGCCATATCACCTGAATTCGATAGGCCATTTTACGCGGTGACGTCATCAATGCTGTTTACTACGAATAACTAACTCATTTAAAAAAAATAAAGATATTCTTTTTTTCAGCCTTATATTTGCAGATTTAGGACAGGGTTTAATAACATTCATCTAACCGGATGGATGAGCGTCGGTGGCTCATTGGTGTGAACTGTCGACTTCCTATTTGGAGGGTGCAGGTTCAATTCCTCCCATATATCAGAGTGTTATTTACTAGGTGTTAGACTAGATACTGAGTACTGATAGGTACCACCGCAGTGTCAGATATAAGAGTGCAATGCACTTTTGTGTTACGGGATGAGGGCACTGAAGCAAGTGAAATTACCGGGTATAAGAGACCTAACATCTGTTGTCTCGGGTGACGGGCGCAGTGTGGCATTGATGGAGAATAATAACTGTCTATCAGTTGTCCATCTCCTTCAATGCCGCTCTCTCATGGTCTGGCGTATCACTTACCACCAGGTGGGCGTCCTGATTGTCTTGTTCACATCGTAACATAAAAAATTGCTCTGATTTTTCGTAGACTTTAATGTTCTACATAGACTACAATGATAAACTTCTGCTAGAACAAGGCTTTCAATAGTGCAACTCGCCAATTAAACGACGCGATAACTACGCTGATCTAGTGCGTTAAATAAACCGTCATTCCATCATATTATTTCAGAGCTCTACCTTCGTTGGCTGGTCGAGCAGCATACAGAGGAACGCGAAGAACAGTACAAAGTGATACGGGGTCGCGAGCAACAACTACGGACGCGTGCTTTACAGCTGCGACGTGAACTTATGGACGTCGCGCGACAGTACTACGCGCCAGACAAGACGCGCTATGAGACTAGTATGTCATCTCTTTCAAACAGTAGGTAGTTATGTCAAGTGCTACTAATTGATAGACAGATGCTTCCATACTGTATAATTAAATAGTGCTTTGGCCAGGCAAGGCCGACGCGTGTTGAGTACGCCATTTCTTTCTAACTGTTACGTCACTATAACACCTGCCGTGTTATGGCACAACAAGAGCATTTCTACGCATAATGCAACAGACGCTTCGATACACCTCCCGCAACACCCTAAGCCGAGGTTCGAGTCCCGTTCGGGGACGCCCTTAGGCTCGTTGTGTAAATGTTAAGGCTGAGAGCCATCTGCGCTCGCCAATTGCCCGGTGAATCTGTAAAGGCCATCTGCGGCTAACAGCAGTAGTAAGTTCGAAAAAAAGCTTCGGTACTACTGGCATAAATAATATCAATGACACCACGTCACACTTAGTCAGAGAGCCGGCTTTATAAAAGTCCTATGGATCGGATACATGAATGTTTTTTTTAATATAGTCCAAGAAACCATAGAACTGAAGGTACGTCCTTTCAATGTGTTTGATTCACGGTCGTGAATGAATTGAGCTTGTCGACCTTTGAAAACTCAATTCTACTCATCGAATACTTTTCTTTCCCATTAATTTGTTCTATGTATCTTAATTATTTATAATAACAATTACTAAAATTACAACCGGAAGTGAGGTCATAATTTAATAGGATGCTGCCAAAATTAGGCATTTTCAGGGGTATCGACGTTTAGTTCTATGGTTTCTCAGACTATATTAAAAAAATTGTTCAAGTATCCAATCCATAGGACTTTTATACGGCCTGCTCTCCGATTACTACGTCACGAGCTCGTGGACGTCGTGTGACAGTACTACGCGCCAGACCGATCCCTTGCAGTTGACATCCATCTGCTACCCGCCACCTAACCAGGTCATCATTCCGTCTGGTTGGAGCTCGGCCAATACATTGTTCACTCTTATATACAGCTCTCTAATTCGATTTACATTTAATCATCGATTTCAACTTCTCTACTCGATGTTTTTTTTTTTTTTGCTTACTCGCAGTCAATTAAATAACGTTTGTAAAAAAAACATTGCGCTATTATCTAAATGAAGGCTCATCTTTATTGTATTTTAAAGCTTGTAAATATATAACATAATTATGTAAATGTGCCTGCTTTTACACAAATGACTATATCGTAAGTGAATATTATAAATTATTAAGGTTAAAGACTGCTCTTTGTTCAGTTATTTTTTTTAATGCTCTCTCTATCTCTATCTAAGTAAGAACTTAACCTTTTAACCGCCCGATTCCAGACACAATAGTGTCTATATATATACGAGAGCGGCGGTCAAAGGGTTAACTGTAAACAATGTTTAATATTATTCCGCCAATTCTGTGCAGTGTCTTCGCTTTTTATTTTATTGTATATACCTATATCTTATAAAGACTTACTTTGTAAGTAGAATAATTTTTGTTACAATTTTTTTATAGTTTGGCAAATCTCGATTAAATGGTTACTACGCTTGGTCAAATTAGCTAAGACAGATTAGTGCAAAGGTGATCAAAAGTTCTAGATTTTGCCTTCGAATCTGTGCAATGGAGCTAACGCTTAAGAAAATAATTGCCTGTTATTGACATTAGTTAGTTGCAAATAATAACGTTTTGTAAATTCATGATATATCTTGAGAGATTAATATGTCTCTCTAGGAATGAAAGAAAAATTTTTTGAAAGGGTTTAATCAGTTATGGTTTGGTGAGCGTCTCCTTAATATTTATTGCTTGATCAATATTGATCCAGAAACATGTTATTTATGATAATAAAATAATATTAATGTATTTCTTCTCTCACACAACAAGAAGTTATAGGAACTTGATTATTTAACATCCAAGCGAGAGACTAAAAACTGTATTAGGAGTCCTGTATGTAGGAACCGGATCGTATTTTAATAGAGGAATACAATAGAAAAATGTTTATTTGGTTCCAATTCAGTTTATTGATAGAACTAAGTTGATATATTTTTTATGCGGGATGATGTGCGTGAGTGTATGAGTGCGTGTGATCTGGAAACAGTTTGGTCCTTCGACCGGGACTATTATTCGGCTGAGTTGGATATCCCTAATCAATCATATTTTTTTCAGTCTAATGCGAACTCGTGAACGTTATAAAAACATCCTTTTCAGTCTTAGTTAGGATCCATTTATTCAATTTAAGCTTGCGAAGAGGACTTATAAACGTCCAAAAAAGTACAAAAACAACATTTGAAATACCACTTGATTTTGGTAACAATGAATGAATTTTGATACTTGGAAAAAAAACGCTTGAGTGGTTTTAGCTTATTGAGAAAGAATCATTCAAGAAAACTACAGCCTTTTTAAAACCATTGATTGAAATGGCGATAGAGGTTGGAGTTTAATTTTACATCGAAGGTCTGTTCTGTTGGGTTGGAAGAAAAGATCGTTCGTTTAGCCGTTGACGCTTTATTAATGAGTTTTACATTTTAAGTGATATTCTACCAACTTTACTGCCTATTTTTTGTCTCAATAATTGAATCGCGTCTCATTATTCTACTAAGTACTTAATATACATTCCAGGGGGGAAACCACAATCTCTTAAAACAGTATTGTTATAATGGTACGTCAGCATTTTTGTACCAGAAAAGACGAACTAATATTATTGTAACACTGTTTTAAGAAATGTGGTAACCCCCAGATTAGGGGTGATTACGATAATAATATAAGTATATGTGCAATTAATGTAATCGAATGTTTCTAAGACGTACATTATGTCGTATACGCTGCTAGCTATGATAATATGGCCTAAATTAACAGTTCGATTGCCGCGAACTCAGCGCGGAGTCAGACAACTTGGACAACAGAATGTGTAATGTGTGTGGATCCCCGGCGTTCAATGGGTTAAATATAAGCAAATTGATTGACATTTAATAAGTCGAAGCAACGCTGTAGGCACAGTATTAAAAATTACTCTTTAACTTCAAGACTTACACTAGTTTCTATATTTAATAGATATAAAGTGATTCAACAAACAACTTAGTTGTGGTGACATAAGGATATCACGTGTCGTTAATATCCATAACTATTAATTGAATACTGTGCATTTATGTAATAAATGTATACTAAAATAGGCCTAAAGTATATTTAGAACAATGGATTTATTTAATTAGACATATAATATCATTATATTCATAATACTTTTTATATAAAGTTAATTAGCAATCAAGCGAACTAACCGTCTGATGGTGAGTCATGCTGATATATAAAGGTATTAATACAATGGTGATTTTCAAACCATAGTGCAGTACTTAACGCATCACGTAAAGTTGTTATAAATATCAGTGACCACTAATTTCACAGACTGTCTTATCCTTCGTCCCGACACCAATGATGTAGAAAAGTATGGATTCGTGTAAAACAATCGAAAACATTGTTCCGAATGCAGTAACGGCACACATACACATATTTCGAATTTCGAACACATTACCTAAACAAAAGAGTACTAACTGTACTCTCTTCGGCGGTTCGTTTTTGAGGCACGGAGATCTACCTTTATATATACAGAATATCATTGCTGTGGACAGAATAACGAAAATAAATCTTTTTTTTTTTAGATTGCATAAATATGCTTTAGTTACCCTGAATAACTTATTTAATGTGGTTAGATCCTACAGGGTCTATAAAATATGTTAAAATAATTAGTATATAAAACCTTCAATTACTAATATGTGACTGAAGATTGCCTTGCCTATCTACTTAAGGTTTAATTGCGTTATGTTCCCTCTATGTAAAAGATATACACATTTTCCAATTTTCGATACAACTTTATCCAAAACTT
>PQWD01000491.1:0-45323 GCA_019425675.1 Leucinodes orbonalis
TTCATACTTTGCATTATTGTTCAGCGTAAACGTGGAATTGTTCTTATATGACTATATCAGCCTTACCGACCTAGGAAATTTATTAATTAAAGTTTGTTAGTACTCTGTTTTTTTTAAATGAACTCTAGCTTTCTTATATCTATAAAAGTCATGTAATCCCGCTGTGTATACCGTCTCTGGGCTACAGTCCTGACCAGTGAACTGATTTTAAGGGGTTTTATGTAAAGACTGTATCATGTTTGTGTACCGTAAATATCAGTATATTTTTATTCAAACAATTTAATTTTAACATTTGAAACCTATTTACATATAATATGTAGCTACAAATTTCGCATACTACATCCTATGTAGTAGACAAATACAGTCATACTAATTATAAAATTGAATTTTTGGTATAATGTTACAGTCAAGATAGTATTCCCAGAGCTGAAGATTGTAAGAATATGATACATCTAACCGAAACGCAACGCATAGTTTTGCATATAACTAAATACGAGTTCAGCCATGTGTGTTCAGGTGTACAAGTCGCTGGAGCGCGAGGGGCCTAGTATACTCCCCTGCGGCACTCTTGGCTCTAAATTCTAAGTTTCGTCTATTTCTTGCGTTGAATCTTAAATGAGCAAGAAGTGTGACGTAATTCTTCTAAAACATTTTAAATATATTTGTGTGGTGTGTACGGTATGGATGTATTTTTAAGAATCTCAGACAGATTAGATGGATTGTTTTTCGACCTATCTGGTCGAAAAACAACGGTAAAATATGGCACAATGCACATATACCATATGCTACTGAAGTAAGGGTGTTTTCTATCTTTTTTTTAGTCTACTTTGATTGTTCCTAAAAAGGCGATAGAAAAGCCATAAAAAATTTTTAAATATATGTTCAGGTTGATATAACAAGTTACCCAGGATCTCACTTTTTGGTTCTAAAGTTATATGCTTTGTCCTTCATAATACTTGTATAAACTTTACTTGAGGAGCGTCGGTGGCTCATTGGGGTTGACTGTTGCCTCCCGATCTTTTAAAATTATATCTACGTTTATCCAATGTACGGTGATGGAAAACATCGTGAGGAAATCTGCCCACACATACGAAAGAAAGAAAGAAAAAACATTTATTTGACAACAAATACAAAACAAAACAATTATACGAAAAGAAACCAAAGTAATGACAACACGTGAAAAAGGAAAGATTAAACACAAATGAAACACAAATAAAAAAATAAAATAAATCATTATTTGTGGTCAAATGGGCCCTGCCTAAGCTTATACTGCCGTGTGTCATTTACAGTTTCTAATGATTCATCAACTTGGCCACGGCAGCGCTGGTGTTCTGATAGAGCCCAAGCGACGATGCAAAGGATAATATATATATTACAATAATACAATAAAAAATCTACGAAGAAATTCATAGGTTGTGAGTGTTGTCGACCAATCCGCACTGGGCCCGCGGGGTCGACTAAGGCCGATACACCCTTTACGGGTTGCCTCATGGCCCTCGGTGGGGCCGTTTAATGAGCTGATTATGTGAAAGTAGAGATTCTCTTCCTAGTAGTTCCTTTGCAGGGCGTTCGGTCTCAGTAATTGATAAACACAAAATGAAATATAATGTAACTCAGTAATTCGCGTGCTTAACCTAAAATCGTCTATCATATATACCTCTCACGTTCCAACCACAGTAATAATCCCGCGCTAATTATCGGCCCATCTAACATCGAAATACACCGAACGGACGCCAATAGACGGGCACTAAATTACCAGCCGTCCGTCAAACGCCTATAGGCGTCGCCGATTTGTGTCCTGTACCGACTATTTTTCATCCACCCACGTTACTAAATCACGCGACACTGTTCGATATACAACTACTGGACCGTCCACACTAATACGGTATAACCGTATATTGAATCTAACATCGTACACGTTAAAGCACAATTTCTTGTGTGCACTTTAGAGCTCTATATTTATTATTTGTTTGCAGAGCTATAATAAAAAATCGCTTGAAATATTGCGGACTTTGTTTGTCCTCTCACCTTTTTAAAATAACGATGTTTGTTATTTAGATTTATGGTCCAATTCTGTCTAGGGGGCGCCACCGCCCAATCAAATGCAACAAGCGGGGCGTTTTGTAATTGTGGCGGAATTGAATGCTGTATCGGGAAGACTGATTGAGTTGTTTAGCATTTTTAGCGTATTTCGGATGGAAGCGAATAAATTGTGTGATGAAGTATTTGAGACAGGTATAGAGATTGTGTAAAGTCAGAATGGCTTACAGTTTTAAAAGTTGTGAAATAAATGATAAGACCCTCATTAAGGAAGACCACCTCATCTGCTCTTGATAGTTCAGAAACGAAAAGATAAGACAAGCAAGCGAGCAGGACCGAAGTGACGGGTGACAGTTCCAAACCTTCTCGATACATGAATCATCGAAGTAAACATACACATACTAACGCGCATATAGTCCAACGCGGCAAGACAGAAGTAATTTTTTCATGGGGATGAATCATTTCAACACAGATGAATATTTAACACATACGATCCGCAGCATTGAATAAGATTCCGAAACTCCGCAAAACAGTTGGAAAACCTCTACCAAACCAAAACAATACTGTTGGTAGCGAGCTCTCGTCTGTTTCTTTTTAAACAACTGTACGTTAGTTAAATAGGTTACAAAAATAAAGGTAGTCCCATTAAAAATAATGATTGAAGAGTTCTGAAATATCTGTTGATTTAAGGTCGATACATTGTTGAATAAATCCAATGAGGGTAGTAATAACAAGTTTTTTAAGAGTTAGGAATACTGCCAAAGTAAACTGCTTTGTTCAGAATATTTCTTAGTCATATCCTGATTTATTCACCGACGCTCTGGAGAGAGTCGGTGGCTCAATGGTGTGGACTGTCGCCTTCCTAACGGGAGGACTGAGGTTCAAATCCCGACACGTACCTATGTGTTATCGAATTTTCGAAAAAATATGTACGTTATCCGACGCTCTTACGGTGAAGGAAAACATCGTGTGGAAACCTTCATGCACGCCTGCGAAGAGATTCAAATTGTGTGAAGTGTCCAATCCGCAATGGCCCGCTGGCGACTAAGGCTAATCACCTACGGTTGGCTCGTTTCCTCGGTGGGACGTTTAATGAGCTGATGATGATATCCTGATTTCTAACATGAAAATTACTTTCTGACTAGACGAGGTAATTTTATTAGAGTTTATTTATACTCATATATCATAACATGAATCAAAAAGCTTACCAATACACAACAAAGATGAAAATAAACAAAATCAGTAAATGTTTTTCAAATATTTTTAAAATAGTTATCTGTATGAGTATAATATTGCTTAATGACGACGGCGACATAGAAATATACTTCAAAAACATGTTCATGTTGAATTTATCAAAAAGCTTGCAAACAACCCGGTGCACTCTTTAAGCTTGCAAACGGCGATCTATACAGTTCGTTCCCAATTTCCCTGTATTTTTCCAATAAGAACGTGATCACTCTAGCGGACACATCAAGTATTGAATGCTTGGATGGTTACCGTGTTTGAACATCTGCTTCTAGGGTTGCTAGGACTCAACTTTATTAAGACTACATTTAGATTAGGTTCTTTACTTTTAAATTTTCTTACATTTTTTGCTTCCAAATTTAGTTCAATAGTGCAATATAAACAAATGTGAGGACTAAAGAAATTATGACAAAATAAAAGCTCGGTGTGATAATTTGTAAACTATTTAAACATTTAATATTAGCATTGTTGTAATTTTTTTATCTTTTAAATTTTTGAGATGACGTCGATCTATGTATATCAGTCCAGATTTTTAGGAATCGTGAAATATTTGCCAGAACATTCACAGGTGACTAAACCCAAATTTTAATTACAAAACCTTATATTATACTTGCTTCGATTCCTATGTTTTCGTTAACTTCGTTGAGAATAATGACTTTGGTACCGTTGATGATATATCAGAATCAGAGCAACCCTGTTCGACGCCACTTACCCCATTAGAAACTCTGGTTGTGTACAATAAGGTATATTTCACAACGAATTTCGTTATCGGCCAAGACGTTTATTGCCAGGGTTGGGGAAATTCAAAGTGAATTGCGACAAAACGTATCGGAATGAATTCTGACAACTTCGAATCATTTTTATGGATGGATACATAAGGACGTATTTTTTCCAGCGTGAACATGATTTGATGCTACTTTGAAGGTTTTTTCACGTTGACAATTTGCTATGAAACAAATTTCTATTTCTAAGTAAACGTGGACACTTAAAAGTAGTAGCGTACTAGTAAGCAGCCGAGGTTCCATGGGTACCAGAAGGAAATTAATAAACGATTAGTCCTCTTTTTGAGCTGTATTGTACCCCAGTGTTGAGTTGTATCCTATCGCATAGTAAGCGCCCGTTCCTTTAATAGAAATATCTCGTAGAACACGTATCTATCGACCATGCCAGGCAAAGCTGTAAAGTGTCATTAACCCCATTTGTACGATTGCGGCGTTCGCATAACTAGTTATAAGTAGCCCACAGAGTCTCCTTTTCAAGAACAGTTCAATAGGAACTTATCTGATCCATTTTTGCTGTTTGACTGTACCTTCGAATTTCAGCTATATAGTACCAACCAACAAATTAGCACATTCAATTTGTGCACTGGTAAACATCCATGGTGCTAATTTTATCCAATAAAACAGTGCAGTTTTAAACCGAATGCAGGTCAGGTCGTGACCGCAGCGCCACCACGCGACCGCTGCGTAGTGATTTCAAAATTAAATTGTGGTGTACTTGTGTCACGCGAGTGGGTTATATGGGGAACAATGAATTGATTGGTCAGGCAGTATTAAGTATTGGCCCGAACGATCCGTTTTTGTACGCGAATGTACTACATTGTAGTCGGAATAATATATTTGTGCCGTGTTTATCGGTTAGTGTGAATCTATAGTCATCTTTTTAATCAATGTATTAACTTTCTTGTATGTGAATGATCTGATATAAATGAGTGGTATTAGACCATAGGTTTAATCTTCCAGTATGCTGATCATGGTTAGTTACAAACCTGTCAATGACAGATCGATTATTGTCGAAAAGTCATCATCATCATCAGCTCATTAAACATCCCCACCGAGGGGCACGAGCCTACCCGTATAGGGTGATTAGGCCTTAGTCGTCCACGCGGGCCCAGTGCGGATTGGACGACTTCACACACAACCTTCGAATCTCTTCGCAGGCGTGCATGAAGGTTTCCTCACGATGTTTTCCTTCACCGTAAGAGCGTCGGATAACGTATATATATTTTTCGAAAATACATTGGTACGTGTCGGGATTTGAACCTCAGCCCTCCCGGTAGGAAGGCGACAGTCCACACCACTGACCCACCGACGCTCACTGAGCCAACGACGCCGAAAGTCATAACTTTTGATAATTACTATTTTCGACAATGACGGCATATTTAGGTTGTTCTAGCCACAGTGCTCTCATATGAGGAAATAGTAAAATTATAATATAAATAAAAATAATATATCCACTGACATTCACAGCGCCATCTAGCCCCAAGTTAAGCGTTAAGCCTGTATTATGGGTACTACTAACAACGGATAAACATACATATATACATTTTTTTTTGTAAATACATAATATTATACATAGAAAACACCCAGACCTTACAACAGACATGTTCATCACACAATGTTTGTACTGCCCGGGGATCGAACCCGGAACCCTTGGTGTTGCAGCCGACCTCTCAACCGCAACACCAAATGGGTCGTATATAATATAGGTATGTAAAAACGAGTAATATTAGAGTCTTACCTAAGATATAAGAATGATTATTTTTTGTTAATTCATTTACGTTTATTTGTATATTTCCAGCCATTTTCTACATGTAGGCATCATTTTGACGGCAAAATTCAAACTTGTTAGTTAAGTTTATTGTATAAAAGAGGAGGTTATATTTCAAGATAAACTCATAATCTCATTAATTTTAAGATAATAAAACGTAGCCCAAAACGATTAAGGCCAAACATAACACCGCCGAATTAAACACGGTATAATTTTATTTGTTTATAATGTTAGTCGTCAAAGGTCAGTAATTTTATGAAACATTAGATCTATAGTCTTAAGTTTTACAAAATTAATATTTTTTTTAGAAAACTTTCAAGAATATAAAGAAGTAATTTATAAAAAAAATCTCGTTTATCGCTAAATGCATCACTCCTAAAGAAAAAGTTGAAGATGAACCAAGCTATTTTCGTCATTTCATTCGTTCCTACACAACCATCCAAGTACATGAAGGTTGTTGAATGGTAATGCTTTGAAATCCCAAACAATAAGGCATCATGAGAAAACAGGCGGGGAACGATACTGCGACACCATAAAAAGATATAGAAAACGAACAGGGCGAAATGGAATCGACCCTTTGGAATGGGTCTCCATGTATTGCTTTTGAAGTTACGAGTTTGAATTTTGCAAGTAAAGCACGACTACTATAGCAGTTTCACTTTATCGGTCACAGTTTGAAATGAAAACCATCGTTTTTGAAAGTTTTGGTTTAGTGATATCCGATGTGAACCAAAAGGTTATACCTCTAAGTTTAATTAATAAATAATTTGTGCTGCGAAAAGCAAGAGTAAGTATCAACATTAAAAGCAAATTGCAGCAACAATAATTATTGGAATATATTTTCAGACTAAATGACGACTAAATACTTTGACTTAGTGCTCTTCTGTGTTTAACAAAAAATGAGGACCTGAACCGTTGAAATTACCGGGTATAAGACTTAACATCAGTCGTCTCGTGTTACAGGCGGCGCAGGGTAGTGTTGACGTAAAATAATTGCTAAAATTTTATACTGAACCCGAATATCAAATGAAATCCATAAAATCAATATTGCATTAACCCGGATTGATCTGGATATCGTAAATTGAGCGTGGCACATCGTCGATGATATTAAAATTAATTCCAATACATGAACGGTGTGATCGCAAATAATCCGTTACCTTTCATAGGAAGCGGCAAAGCGATGACAGCGGTTATTAAAAATGAATAATACTTAAAATTTGCGATCACCACTCGCCCAGTGAAAGCCCATCAGCTGCCAACAGCAAAAGGTGTTCGTAAAATAAAATTTAGTTAGATATTTACAATGTTTATCATCTTTGTCTGAGATCTTAGAACCGAGGTAGTCTTGGCGAATCTTACATAACTAAAACAACTTTATTCCTAAACTGGTTAGACCATTACAGGTTAACTTGACTAAAAATGATGAAAATGTGCTATGAAGGTGAGACATGTGTCGTCCCCAGCTACCAATATGGCGGGTATTACATGCAACAGACCATATAAAGGTCGAGACGCGTACAGACAGTTTAAAAATTGTGCTAAGCGTTGTTTAGGACGCGCGTGAAATAAAATAAGCTATAACGATTAGTAACTAATAGAAAGAGCAAATTTTAAAAATAATGTGAAAAACTTATCGTCTATTAACCCGCTACTTTCCCTAAATCTAGCCTATACTCAAAATTATCTAATGACGCACAGTTCTGTCAGAACCATTCTAGAAAATAAATTACTACATTCGACAAAAGCAAAATAGACCCATCGCAAATAAAACAAAGTAACGAGCACTGCAGAAGCAACCACACGATAAAATTTTGCCCAAAAAAATCAGAAACAGTACCCTGGAGGGATACTCGTATCGTAGCGGAAAATACACACAAATCTCCGCGAGATGGACACAGAAAACATTTTAGTTAAAACAAGTAAACGGTACACTTCGGGCCGAGGTGAAATTTCGAAGTTAAATCTTTAGACATTAGTTGTTTCACGTATTTTTTTCATATTGAATGAAATTAATATCTTACAGATTATGATTTATGATGATATTGAAAATGTTTTCATAGTCAATAAATATGAATATTCTAACCTTGCCAGGAATCAAAATGTCCATGAAATGAACGAGATCAAATAAACATTATCTAACTGCTATTTAAACATCCTAACAAAGTTTTTCGAACTTACGATGGTTTATATTTAAACCAGGGAAGTTAAATGGAATAAGCAAAACCTTAGACATTTTCATTTTGTAGAATATAGTTCCGGTAAGAGGATGTATGTAATATGATAAAGTAACTTTACTAGAATGCCTAGGTATGACCTACCTTGATATTTTAATAATAGAATTTTAGAAATTAGTGATGTAATTTAAGAAATGCACATCAATAACACCTTTACTTTTGATACAAGGCATTCGTTCAGTATATCCCATAGTTTCTAACAGTAAACAATTAAATTTTCAATAACAACAAAATTAACTTAATGTGTTCCAACGTCTGAGTTTCGCCGTTTCCATTTCCACTTGCACCACTTTCTTTAGCAGCCCAGCTGTTCTAATTCCACGTCTTAGCCGAGCGCGCTGCAACCAAATTGCATTTTGCCAACTATGAATCATCGTCCGCATCCTGCACAGAAAACAATAAACGTCCCGTTCGTCTTGCGTCTCGTTCTCCGCCTTGCCGCGGATTGGGCATGTCGCCTCTTGTAATATAGAAATGATATATTATTTTGCCTCTGTTGAGACAGTTAAATTAAATTTCATAACTCAGTTTAGTTACAGCTTTCCTGTATAAGCGGATCAGGTTCTTTCAGCAGGCCTCGTAAACTTTATTCGTACCCAGTTCAGATCAGTTTATATCTAAAGAGTTTAGATTAAGTTTAGTCTTCTAAAGATGAATTTACTCTGAAAACATTGAAATTTCTCGTAATAAAATAAACATTTTCTTCTTATTTTGATCATTTAAGCAAATAAACAGCATTCGATATAAAATACTTTAATGATTCAAGAGACTATAATGCCAGAACACCTTTAAAAGTCTAAACGATGTCTTTTCTAGAATTTTTCTGACTGAACATCCATAAAATGTATTTATTCCTATTTCTTTATTTCAATGTTTTTCGTTGATTACGATACGAAATACATTTATAACCGCTCGAACGTAGCGAGCGCGTTACCAATAGATTAATGTAATTAGGTTTTCTAGCTATGTACCTATTTAGTTTTTGCTAAGCCTAAATCAAGTTGAATATAATTGACTCCTAAAAATACAACAATACGCTATAATACAAAAAAACAATACAACTTTGTGTTGCTTCGCCTGTAAACTATTTTCCTCGGCCGCCAGTGTAACACCGTATGCATTAGTAAGATAGCAATATTTTATCGCTAAGTGTGCGCCAAATATGTTGACTGTACTTGGGTGGTACACTTTGTTTTTCTATTGCGGCGATTGTTGGTTGTTTTAGGCAATTGTTCCTTGTAAGAGATATACGAGTTTCTTATGTTCAGTGCACGAATTCAGAAGAACTGGCTTGAAATTTGTGAGGCAAATTGTTTTTATATTATAATATGAAGTATATTTTTTCGCCGGGAGTTCTACTGTGTATCAGATGTGTTTATTATCATCATTTTATTTTATTATGATTAAAAATGTGAATACTAAATGAAAGATAATATATTATTTAACAAAATCGAAAAGTGTGTCTGACCGAGGCAGGGTTCCCAAAACACTGGCAGCATTCCCGCGCTGAATAGCAATGCTTATTCTTTGACCAAGGAAGCTGCCGGCTCTGGAATCCCCTGTAGCCTCAGTCAAACGAACTGACAGATCTATCAAATTTTATTTTATTAAAAGCTGTTTTACGTTTCTGAGTCAATTTATTTTCTTTAAAGGATGAGAATTATTAGTGAGAAAATATAAACACGCATGGAAATCACAAAGAAGAATAGACCATTTGAACGATACAGAATAATATATACGTAAACTTATTTACATATAACCTCTTAGGTTAGTTGTTGCCAAGTCCGTTGAGGCAGCAAACTGATACAACCTTCAAGGGGTCAGATATCCGCCGTTATTTACCTACGCCCACTTCAAATGCCCTTTCAGGGACACTCCAAAAACTGGCACACGACTGCGCATACAAATATTTGGTTGCTCGACCTAGGTTTGCTTAGATTTGTTTCATATAGAACAAAATGGTTGTAAAGGATACATTTTTGGGAATGTATACTTGAGTTTAGTTATGATTTTTTGGCTAGTTGGTTCTGGACTTATTTCTACTATCTATGAGTGTCCACTTCTGGACAAAGATTACTTCCTTTTTGCGCCAGATATCCCGGTCTTCCGTTTTCTTCTGTTAGTCGTACGTCCGTCGGGCCAAAAGTAGTTTTACGCTACCCTTGGACTTTAACAACTGGTTAACATACTTTGATGTTTTATTATCATTACATAAACACATATCAATAATATATTTGTATTATTAATAGAATATACGCAGAACTAATATAAACAAACATATAATATGTTAGTTTAGAAAAAGGGATTGAACCCGAAACCTTTTGGTGTTAGCGTAATTGTCAAATAATTAAGATATCATTCATCAAAGTATAATTTTATATTTATCTTATATGTAATTCTTTACAATTGTTTTCATCAATGTACTAGTGTAGTGTTCTTCAATTTTAGTTTTTAGTTTCAATAGTAATTTCCTGTCTATAACATCCAAAACAATCTGTTCCCCCTCTTTTAATAAATTCCAAAATCCCTAAAAAGATTCACCTTGGAAAGTGTTGTCTGTTACTAGATTGCCTAGGGGACTGTAACATTCACCCAACGATAGTCCGAGGGGAAAAAATCAAGTATATTAACTTACACAACCCGGTGGGCCGTCTGAAAAGGTTTGCCCAATGACATAAATATACAATTAGAGATAGGACGGGTAAGGAAGTAGTAGCTCCTGAATCAGCGAGTTTACTTTTATCATGACAATAAGTGTAAACGCGAAATCATAGATTTATTACGAGTATAAGAGGTACGAACGTCATGACACTAAAAAAACATGTTTCTAGTACTTTTTAGTAGCTATTTTTCAAAGTTTGTAATTTTATATAATATCATTGGACTATTTTCTTATTAGAAATTTATTAAAGGAACTTTGATTTATATAAATACTTTTTGAGTTTTATAAACAAATATATTGCAATATTTACTTGTTCTTGATGGATTCTATTCAGTAGACAATAATAGTCCGAACCAGTGGTAGAATCAAAATTGACATTCATAAGTGTTCTTTATGGACCTAAATTATTACCCATCAGGCGGTATTTACCATCAGGTCAGGGTTCCGTTTGTTCGTTTGCTCCCTATAACAGAAAAAACCTTGAATCTTTAAGCCGCTATAAATTAAGTCTCGAGATAAAATCATTCTAGTACATAGGCATGTAAAATACAATGAGTAAAATGCCATTTCTTGTTAACAGTAAATAAATATATGTGTGTGGGTTAAACATTGATCGGGCAATGTATTCGTTTTATGTTCCACAAAATTGTCGAAATAGCTATGCGCATTTTCTGAAACTAGATTAATGTCAACGGGGATATAGATTAATGCGCTCATGTATGATGGCTTAGATTTACTAGCGGTTGTTGGTAAACTTCGGTCATTATTCGAATTGTTTTCATTTAGATTAGATTTAATAAACAAGAATGAAAAACTGAATGAATATCACGTACCGAATGAATTCATGACCTTTTGATAATTTTTAACTTTACGCGCCCGTCAACCAAATGTGCTAGCCATCGTAATTAATTAAACCAACCTAAGAATGGAAATCTGAAACTAAATAACAAAAACAGAAGTTTAAACAACGAATTCTGTTACCACTCCAACCAGTTCAAATTTAAGATGCAAAATCGCGAACATCATCATTTAACCGTCCCCATATTGTCCGCCAGTCAAAGTTTCTTTTCACTAAAGCATGGCCAAGACATAAAAATACCGCAGCCTCCGACTGGGCCTCGCCGGCGGAACAATGGGAGCGAGAGTGACGCATGCAGCGGGCCTCTTTTGCTAATTAGAAAGATCGCGCTGAGGACGCGGCTCAACCAGATTCCTTGGCGAGTTATTTTTAACACATACAAGTAATATTCTGTTATATAACGTTTAGTGGCCTGTATACCGTGTTATGGTTATATTACTCTTTAGCATATATACCTTGGTATGGGTGTGATACGTGATCTTAATTGAAAACGATGGCTTTGTAGGTTTCCGTCCTTCCTGCCCAAACTTAAACTACTAAGCCCTACGAAGATGTTTATCTATACATATCATTGTGTCGACATTATTTTTATATGGCAAACGTCAGTTGTCAACACCTACTATTCCGCATTGGGCCCGCGTAGTAGGTTATGGCCCAATCTCCCCGTTGCTATGTTGTGCTGGAAGGCTCATGTGTAATAGGCTGGTTCAATTATTTATTTGTTATTCTATAATTTTTACACAGGTACACATGCAGACGGTACACAATGCGTTGGTTTATAAAACACATTTTGTAACAGGGCTAGCTCTTGAGCACAGACTATCCTAGTGGAAGAGACGTGCTCTAAGATGGCCGCTTGCCCAAAAAGCCTATTCACTCGTTTCTGAATGCAATAGGGTTTTATATAGCCAGAAACATAGACGCAGGCAGATCATTCCATTTATTTGCAGTACGCATAATGAAAGTAGACGCAAATGCTCAGTCCGAATACGAGGAACGTCAACTACAAATGGATGAAATGAGTAATAATATTTGTCTAGTACTTACTATGATATGAATTACTCGCCTGTAAAACAGACTTACCTTAATGAGTTCAGCCAATGTGCCCATTATGATACAGATCTCCATTTCAAACAACATCTCAATGCAATAAAAAGACTATTCTAACTCAAAATTGTATGATTAAAACTTGCCCACCCTCTAGAGGTGATGAGCTCAAAGCAGCAAATAATTTAGTCTTAGGCGACTGTTAAACATTGTAACTAGTAAATCCGTTTTCAAACTCCACTGACTCCGGCACAAAGCGAAATAGACTAACAAGACGCCGATATTGTTGGATATAACCGAACTTTAATAAATTGTTCTGATGTTGTAAACAAGTTTCTACACTTTTGAGTTATTGCTGATAACGCAGAAACTTGTTCGTCTGAGGATGATTCAATTCGAACAGTAAACGGGCGCGATTGAAAATTGAAAACAATTGACGGAGTTTAGAAATAAACGGGGGTTTAGGTGATTGTTAGTGAAGATAAGGACATTGGATCGTGACTGAAGACTGCCATCGAAGACGTCTGTATTGTTGCTGATTATAGGTATCTTCAAAAGTAAAAACAATGCAGTATTGCTGATATAACAAAATTTGTTTTATTGATGTGAGTCTTAATAAGTGCGCCTATGCCAAGTACTTCAAAAGTTCACATGTTGACTTTTCAGATAAAAATAATGTATTTAAGGAAACTCACCTTAAACATCCATAATGACTTGAGTGGATATCTAACTTATGTATTTACAAGTAACTTTGATGTTAGAACTCAAAATATATACACCAAGTAGAAATAATTTTCAAAAGTCAATTTGCACAGATTACGTATTCTGGTCTCAAATTTGCAACTGAGAACTATATACATAAAAAGATTAACCTTTTTAAAATTTTATTTGTATCAATAGAATATATAGACGATGTTTTCATAATCGCTCTTGCTTATAGAGCACATACCAATAACTGTCCTCCATCACGACAAATTTGCTTAGTACGCGGTTGCAAACTGTCGATTTTCGCTTATGGCCCATCCCGACAAGGGTCGATAATTTAATAAGCAATCTCTCGACGGGTGCTGTCAGTGGGCATGCTAAGGCGTTGGAGTATAAATCTCATGATAATCGACATTTGAGGGATCATTTTATTGCATGAAACAAAATTTGATAATAAAAGTGACACTCGTGTGTTTTCTTAGTATAATGACCAGGTAAATGATTTACTATTTCAGTTTCTAAAACCTGTCAAGTAAAGGCCATTATTTTTCCAAAAACAATAGAATAGAATGAAATAAAACAAGACCATAGATGTGCTATTATGCATTTTGTAATAAAAAAGTAGTTTTTGAATTGAGACATGGTGAAAGATTTTACAATGTATGAGAGTTAAATACCTTAATCAAACAAACAGTCTGCACAGACACAGAACTTAGCACACAATGCAAAAAAGGAGTCTCATAGTGATATTATTAAATCAACTATATTCTGAATTTATAATGCAAAGTCGAAAAGCGTAGATAAGCAATGTTGTACCGTTTTCCACCACATAACTATATTTCATCCACACAGTAGCTTTTAGCCCTATTGCTCTAATCAATTTAATATGCAGTTCGCATACAAAACTCAACCTAGATTTTAAGCTAATATGCTGATGTAGGTAAACCGAATTGCCCGAAGCGAGTGATTAAATTTCAGGGGATGGCTCCGAATAATCCGATATACGTCTCGCCCCCCGCACTCCCGCTGTCAAATGATCGCGTATCAACTAGGATTTTTTATTATTTTGTTACGCGGAACGCTTGACTTGCAGTAACCTATTTATACTAGGTAGCGGGGAAAAATGAGAATTTTTACCCGTGTGCTACAATTTTTGTGGAGTATGATACTATGATTTTTATGTAAATTGAGATGGTTAAAAGATTTTCGCGCACTGATAGAAATGTATATATTGTAATGCGTTACATTTGGATCTTAATGAAATGCTTTTAATCATTCCACGTAAAAACAGTCAATCAAGTTTTTTGGTTTGGACTTTTTTGGTTCGTAATCTGTAGGATGAGGGAGATAGTTCCAGATCGATTTCTTTTTTTGATATAAGTGGTTTTACTCAAGCCAGGAAGTTTGAGCCATCCGCCAACATAGACGTCAGAAGCAATTGTCTAAAACCCTTCAAGTTCACCCAACCCTGCTTGACTGCTGTTGCTGTTCCTGCTTGACAGTAATGTCAAGCAGTCAAAATCAAAATGGTTAAATTCAGTTTGGGTTCTTAAAAAACACTTACGACGTAGTAGTCGGTACTACACAAGCTATTCATATTTTGTCTTATTTGATTATCAAAAACAGAACCTACTTTGACTTCTTTGTATTTAAAAATTTAACCATACTCTTTCACGCACAACATAAAATGTTCAGGCTTTTTTCACTTCAATGAGCAAATATCCACGCGAAAAAGTCCGTCGCTTATTTTTTCATCAAAGTACTCTTTGATGTTTTATTGCGTCTGATTCAATTGTTAATCTTCAATTCGGGAATGGCAATTTACTTAAAAGTGAGGCTTAATTTGTGCTCCGGTAAAAGCATTCCGCTTTTGTGATATTTAAATAACCCTTTTTAATAATAGAAAATAAACAAATTACTTCTTTTATCATGATGGAGCACTCAACCAGATCAAATGACAAATAGTATTTATTTGATTCTACAGAACTCAAGCTGCTTTTCCTATATCCAAATACTAATAGATACTAAAATCTCTACGGATATTCACACAGCGCCATCTAGTTCCAAACTGAGCATTTAGCCTGTAATCAACAACGGATAAACAAACTTATAAAACACTTTTTTTAAAATACATACATATTATACACCCAGATCAATATAAACATAAGTGTTTGTACTGTTTGGGATCAAACCCGGAACTGTTGGTGTAAGAGCCGACATATCTATTGGTCTGTGTGTTTATATGTATGTATTTACAAAAAAGTATCTTGTTAGTATTGGTCTGGGTGTTTCTATGTATAATATGTGTGTATTTACAATAAAAAAAATAATATGCTTATTCGTTGCCCACATTACAGGCTAATGCTTTGGGACTAGAGGCGCTGTGTGAATGTTAGTGGATATTTATTATTATTAATTCCATAATGAGCGTTTCAATTTTGGGTCCGAACTAAGTCGACATCCCAATTTATTTATTTTGAAAGGTACGCTAACCGTGTATATATTTACATTTCATGTACTAGTTGTGTAAAATCTCATATATACACATATTAAAAGCATACACAGCATTATCGATAAAAATTAAAACTTATTTGACAAAAAGAGAACACAAAATTATGAGCAGATAAACTTGATTTTACAATTATAACAATATATTTCACCAAATTCTGTAGAATCACGAATTATTCAGCGTCAATAACCTTTGATAAGTGGGTGCCTACTGTGTAGTACACATATTGTATTCGTTGTATCGAGGTCAAATATAATGTTACCTTATTATGGAACTATTATCGTATATTAGAGAATAACTATGTCACTGAATACGTACACGACATATTGATATCAAATATCTATGTGGTGACACGCGCTAAAGTAATTTTATTGTTAGTAAGAAAATTCGATTTGCATAACATGGTCTTGCTGTGGTAACATATAACAATATTTATTTACCTATATTAATATTTTGAGCACTTACACTGATCTAGAAAATTATAACGACTGGAATCATAATATCTAATGCCATAACGTCGATCGTCGTCGAGAGCGTCGGGGGCTCAATGGTGGGACTGTCGCCCTCGTACCGGGAGGGCTGAGGTTCAAATCCCGCCACGTACCAATATGTTTCGAATTTTCGAAAAAATATGTACGTTATCCGACGCTCTTACGGTGAGGAAAACATCGTGAGGAAACCTTCATGCACGCCTGCGAAGAGATTCAAAGGTTGTGTGTGAAGTCGTCCAATCCGCACTGGGCCCGCGTGGACGACTTAGGCCTAATCACCCTATACGGGTAGGCTCGTGCTCCTCGGTGGAGACGTTTAATGAGCTGATGATGAATACTATAACAAGAAAGCCTCCCTCTAACTTCCTAATCAAGTTCTAAGTGAACTCAGTATCTTTATGCACAATATAAAAAGGACAAATTGAGGTCGAAATAGCACTGCTAATTGTGTCTTTTACGCTCTGTAGGAAAGAAGGTGGTGACGAATGTATACTAATCCGAAGTGTCCTAGAGTGGGCATAAGCTTAGCCGTATAGGCCTAAATCGTCCACGCTGGTCCAGTGCGTACTAGCTAACTTAACGAACAACCATTTTTCATTAACAATCCTGTTAACGCATTTTAAAACTAGCTGCTGGTGTTGCTATTGTCCATGGGCGGCAGAATTCACTTTCTATCAGGTGATCTGTCAGCTCGTTTGCCCCCTAACATATAAAAAGTTTAATTGAGATCAATAAATAATAAATAAATATCCACTGACATTCACACATCGCCATCTAGCCCCATGTTTAACGTAAAACCTGTATTATTTGTACTAAACAACGGATAAACATACTTATATACATTTTTTTGTAAATGCATACACATTATACATAGAAAACACCCAGCCCATTACAAACAGACATGTTCATGCACACAAATGTTTGTACTGTCAGGGGATCGAACGCGGAACCCTTCGTGGTGCAGTCGACCTCTCAACCGCAACACCAAATGGGTCGTCAATCATCATCAAAGATCATGTATATATTATAAGTATATCAGTGATGCCTAAGTCCGTTTATTTAAAACATATAGATGCTGAATATTGTGTTACGAACCGTACTACCCTGGACCTTCATAAATATGGTTCTGATGCAATTTCCAATATGCGATACTTCTATGCGACCCTTACCAAAGTTTCTACTTATTAATGGAGTATAAAGTTTATTTGTGTAGGGCTCCCCACCTTGTGTGGTATACTTTAATTGGTATGAGGATTAAAATCGAATTTTCGTTAGGGTTTTATATTATTTAATATTAATTATTGACTATTTTTAAACTACGTGGTCTAATGGCCAGATTTAGAACCGCGGCGGCGGGGTTTGATCCCACGGAAATATAAAGTGAATGTAGTTGTTCCTTTGCCTTAATTAAAAATACATAATATTTTAATTTATGCAACAAATTAAAATTAATAAAATTTTCCATATCGTGTTTATTTCGAATAATTTTAGGTTATGCTCCCTACTGTACTCTTGCCAGCACCATCTTGTGATCTTTCATCGAGGTCAGAATGACATCGTTGGTATAATGATAAGGAGGGTTCGATGATAATGCATCACCAGTCTCTCTTCATCATAATGTGGTTTCATATTAAAACATCCATCCATATCCATACGGTATGCACAATCTCACTCAAAAAGTGCCGCGGTAAAAATATTAAACGTCGCGTCAGTTGGGCAAAATTTTCATTCATTACCACGTCGCTCGCTATAATATAGCAAATACATATTATGTCAAAGTGATATAGTAGTATGCTTGTGCTTTTGATTATGTACCCTTTTAATGAAGCCTTAAGGTCAAAATTTTAATGAATAATTTCATGTCATAAATATAACAACGTCAACGTGTGTGTCAAGCGGCTCGGACATTTTTTCTTTGTGATTGGGCACTATCTTTGATGGGGCTAGATTGCACTGTATCTAAGGCCATTTATTTAGAAGTGTATTTCTTTAAAACAATCATAACTGGATATTTGAAGGTTATTTACTAAATACTTTTTTATTTGTTACAGACTGGCAAACACTTCCATCGAACATCGCTTCTCATCAAGGCTTTTAATCATAAGTTCAGACTGGACCTCGAGCTTAACACGTAAGTACATCCGAAAAAATAACATAAATCATTTTGGATATATCAAGTTTCATTGAAATAGGGGAAACCACGTAATGGTGAGATAACTTAAATTATTGTAAATATTTCAAATATCTTTGAAATAGGGGAAACCATTATATACCATTATATATACGAACATTTTGTCTTTATTCTTGTATCAATTAGGTTAGCAAATCAATGAGAAATGTTGTAAAAACCAACGACATATGAAAGAATGAGACTGAAAAAAGCAGAGAGCCGGAATATCTGAAGCAAAATGAGACCCTAAGCCAGCAGGGACTGCTATAGAGCGGGTATTGGCAGAATGCCACAGACGTTACTAGGTGAAAGACTCAGTACTGAGTCGCCTAGGTAGGTACCACAGAAGTTCCAGATATAAGAATGTGGCCTCTATAGCTAAATTACCGGGTATAAGAGACCTAACATCGGTTGTCTCGGGTGACGGGCGCAGTGCGGCGTTGATGGGGGATAATAACTGTCTATCAGAGTTGTTGGTCTCCTTCAATGCCGTTCTGTCATGGTCAGGCTCTCCTTCACACTTATTACATAAAAAGCCATTGTTCCTATAGACTCTACAATATAAGGTAAGAACCAAAAGTATACGACTTTGCTATGAACTCTTATATTCCTTACTCTCTTAATGGATAATAATCGTAAGTGAAATTTGAAACAAGAAATAACGCTTGTATCTACGTCATAAAGTTCTAAATTCCCCGTCCACTCGCTCAATCTTTCAAACACATGAACCCTACGAAGCGACTTTTATACCAATGAATATTCATCTATCCACTCTCGATCCAGCAAACATGGTTTTGTCCACTCCACATTTTACACAAAAGCTCACTGAAAATTAGTCTAACGCATATTGTTGTCTTTTTTCAACGAACGCATATGCTATATTGAACCCTTTATTTTTGTCTCGCTCTTTCGCACAACTTCATAAGTTACATCGTTATGGGCTCCCTGTCCCTTATATTTATTATGTGTCCCAGGAGTTTTTTGGCACTGGCCCGTCTCCCTTCGATTGTTTGCCTTCCGATTTGATATTCTGTTTAAATGTGATAGAGACCTTTTCGGGTACATTTTCGTTTATTGAAGATTACTACTGAGTAAAAGTGAAGGTTTTTTTTTTCGAATTGGTCGTTTAAATATTCACCTGCTTTGTAGTTTTTTTTAATGAAATCGGAGGGAACCTCTTGACCTCACTCTGTAACCTATCACTACACTTCATTACTGCTGGACGTATCCCACCCCCTCCCCTCCTTTTAGTACCAGAAATCCCGGTTTTACGCATTTCTCATCGCTCTGCCACGGGCATTCGCAAATCGTCGGTCCATCGGACGGAGAGCTATTTGAACTCACAGTAAGATAACTTATTGAGATTAAAAATGTAAGAATAATCTATATGAAATTATATCGATATTAGGAGTTTAAGTACGCTTCATTGATTTTTTATTAAATATTATTATAAGAATAATCGTCAAAATTAAAAACCGGGTAAATAAGAAATAATTTTATATGTATGCCTGAAGATCATCACGTACATAAATCATTTATATTTTTCAATTAAAATTACATTTTGCGTCATATCGGAACCGATTAAAAATGTCGCCAAGTTCTTTCGATGAAGGTGTGAAATAATGAACACATCTAAATTATAACATTAAACAATTGTTTAGGAACATGTCTAAGAACCGTAATTATTTAAATTTCAATTGAATTATCAATAAAATAGCGAGAATCGTTCCTGATCGTACATCGATCATACGTCGTACATGTGATATTTATTACAAAACTAATGTATCACTAATCGATAAAATTTAATATTAGTATCTCGGGAGCGAGGAACGCGACATATTGCATTCCACGGGCCAAACGTAACGATATTTCTACATTGTCGATAATAAATATGAAATAATATTGTGTCCTATATCCATAATAATGGATACGCTCGTAGTTTTCCTCGTGATGGACAACGTTATTCTTATCTCAATTTATGTTGGTAAAACGAATGGTCAGAGTCAGTGATCTTTAACGTAGACTTTGATACTTCTTAGAAGGTTCCAGTATTTGTTTTGTTTTTTTTGCTATGGACTCTACGTACTAGTAGAAATGGTAACAACATGTATTTGTTTTATGGAATTAAATGTTGATTCCTTAAAATACTAATCGTAAAGCAATAATGAATTAAGTGGTAATTATATTATTAGTTTCAGTACATATACAAAACATGCTTCTTCACGTATCTAACTCTTTTCTAATTATCGCCAAATCAACTAAAATAAAGGTATTTTTAACTTAATTTTAGTTGATTGCCAAATCCTTCAGTGTCTTATCAAAATTTTCATTCTTTTTGTTAATTTGAGAAAACCGGGTAAGATTAAAAATCCACATTATTATTTAGGATTTAAAAAAAGAGGAAGATTACTGAGTATTAAAGCTGCACTAAAAGATATTTTTATGCGACTGGAGGCAAACTAGTATACAGTTAGTTCACGTAACGTGAGATTCGGACATGCGTCGCCCTTTTATATTTTTAAATCTCTTGTTCGTATACCAAAATTTGAATATGGAATAGTGTGCTAAAAGAAAAATCTTTTGGTTTGAAAAGTACAACCGGATAAGAGTCCAGTGGAGCCTTGCAAAAATTTGATTGGTGCACAAAGCGCTCGCGTGTTTACCGCCAGTGTCGTGTTTCTGTTTATGCCCTATAATGAAGTTGTCGCCAAGCGAGGCGTGGCACGAGCGCGCATGTAGTGGTGTGGGCCAAGTTGCGAGCGGTAATATAAAATAATGTGGAAATTCAATAAACTTTAAATTTGTCTTGTTGACTTCCTTTTATTTTTGGTCGCCTAATTTTGTTGTTCAAATGTAAAAGCAATGATGGTTTGTTTTATTTTGTTAATTAGAGAACACTGGAATGTTTTTCTGATTTTATGGGCACAATTTTTAGTATGTTGAATTCTTTTTAAATGAATTCCTTTGAAAGTTAATTTTGACTTGTTAACTCCATTATGATATTTAAAATAAGCAATGTTTACTACGTGAGTGATGCTTGTTTGCAATAATAATGCTAATACCACGTTTAAAAAATCTTACGTCCCAAATATTGTGTGCATACTTTTCAATTCGTAATAAAATTATAATATGTACTTATTTCAAAGGATCATGCGTCTGAAATAAAATACTAAAAAAAGATCTTGCTAAAAACACTATTTCAATATACAAAGCATAATTGTAAACTATTTATAAAACCTGTCTTAATTCGCAAGTATATACGTTATTGCGTCTGTTTCCGCGATTTAATGAAGTTGTCGCCAAGTCGAGCAGGCAACGAGCGTGCTGCTGGGCCAAATCACGAGCGAACTATGAAATGCAACAAAAAAACTTTTACGATTCCCATATAATTTATGTTTACAACTATATGCGTTGGCTAGGATATTTTATGCAAGCGAAAGGAACAAATAATCTTCATAAAATGCTGTTTTAATATAGACCAATGTATCTAAGCTAGTAAGATATATATATTCATCATATTAGATGACCTCATGACGTCCACATTTTGTGGATTTATTGCAACCAGCAGCGAATTAATCATTATTTGTGTAGTAATGTACTTAGTATAATTTGACGACCCATTTGGTGTTGCGGTTGAGAGGTCGCCGCAACACCAAGGGTTCCGGGTTCGATCCCCGGGCAGTACAAACATTTGTGTGCATGAACATGTCTGTTCGTAATGGTCTGGGTGTTTTCTATGTATAATATGTATGTATTTACAAAAAAAAATGTATATATGTATGTTTATCCGTTGTTTAGTACCCATAATACAGGCTTAACGCTTAACTTGGGGCTAGATGGCGCTGTGTAATGTCAGTGGATTTATTTATTTATTTATAAGCATTTATATTGAGTTGTGATTCGTTTTGCACTAGCCCACTTACATATAAATAATTTTCTTTCACCATTAGGTTGCCTGGCAGAAATTGCTACCTAAGCAATAAGGCCGTCTACACTGATTTCGTCTTTTGTTGTTACTTGTTGTGCTGTATGCTTTCTTATGTGCAATAAGTAATTTTTATCTTATCTTATCTTAACCGCAGCATTATTCGGATCTATCCATACCTATTACACACACTTAAAACAGCTGAATGATGGTTTTTCAATATACGTGGACACATAAGAAATCAAAAAATGCAATTTCTTCCATAGACGTTGGTCTTTGTAAGGTTACGTTTATGTCAAAGAGCACGAAACGTATCATCTATTTTTTCAGGCCCCTAAAAGTAATTGATTATAATGCGTAAATAATCGTGTTATACGCAAACAAAACTATATCGTTGCAAAACTAATTTTCTGCTTGCATTCCTTGAAAATTACTCTTGTTCTTGCAGTAAGACGGCTAAGCCTAGCTGACAAAGCGAAAGACTTAGAATTATGTTTTCAGATTGGAAAATAAGAGAGACCACTTTGTTAGGTTCACAAAAGATAAATTATCCCATTGACATCGATTGAAGCATAAATTCAACAAGAGTAATCCACAGACAAAAAAATCGAGATGAAAACGAACGCTCGTCTGGGTGGAATCTTAGTTATCTTAATTTGCTTGCAGACGTTTAAACTTAAGCGGTTAGCGGGATTCTATTCATTCCTTAAGGTTTTGGGGATTGATTTAATAAAAAATAATTCGTTAGATTCGCTTGAATAAGTTTAGGAATATTTATTCAAGGGTCTTTTTTTGGTTTCTTTTTTCAATTTTAGTTTTAAGCAACATTTAGGGATAAAGCTTGGCACACTGTGTGAACGCAATGGTATAATAGAGAAATTGAAATAGAATATAAAAATAGTAGATGGCTTAATGGAGTCACGTCTACCCAGTTAGGAACCTTTCAACAAATCTGCTATATGTGAACAAAATTGATGCAGATAAACGTATAAAACAAAAAAATAGGCATAAGAATGATACTAACAGAATCTATTGAAACAACTTTCACAATGCTCTTTGACTTCTTCAGAATTAAAAATTGCATTATTTACCATAGCACTGTCATATAATGATATTAAATGAAACGCTACATCCTTAAGGGGTCCTATCATCATCATTAGCTCATTTAACGTCCCCACCGAGGGGCACGAGCCTACCCTATAGGGTGATTTGCCTTAGTCGTCCACGCGGGCCCAGTGCGGATTGGACGACTTCACACACAACCTTCGAATCTCTTCGCAGGCGTGCATGAAGGTTTCCTCACGATGTTTTCCTTCACCGTAAGAGCGTCGGATAACGTACATATATTTTTCGAAAATTCGAAAATACATTGATACGTGTCGGGATTTGAACCTCAACCCTCCCGGTAGGAAGGCGACAGTCCACACCACTGAGCTACCGACGCTCTATAAGGGGTCCTATATCTTCTCCAAAAAGAAAACAAGTTCTCCGGTGATAATGTTTCACGGCATTTTATTTATTATTTCCTTAAAGGGCTTGCCACGGCCCCGTAAGTAGGTGCAATATTTTCGCCCCAAAGGGGAAGTAGACGGTAAATATACCACCTCCGTACTTGGGATGCTATGAATTATGTCATATCCTTTTGCGACATTTTAAGCCTGAAGAAGGAGTGGGGTCTTGATGCAGATTTATTTAACTTTATTACTGTCTTGAGAAAAAAATTGTTGACATGCGAAAAGGTAAGCAAGATTGTTGTCTCTAGTATAAATATAGGATATACGTAAACGTAGCGCGCTAATTCTATCTGGTTCTAGTGTCTTAAAACATAAGCTTAATTTAGCTAAACTTTTACAAATAAAAATAACGAAATTAACCATGAAAAGTTCTTGTCAGAGAAAAGGCGGTACAAACACTATTTACCAATCAAACACCAATTAAAACGTGTTTATAAATGATTTAGCCCTTTATTATCTTTATTTTTAGCTAGTAGAGTAGGTAAAATATATTTCAAACATTTTTTGATTTAAAGTTGTACAGAATACTTTACTTTATTAATGTCAGATTTACAATTCATCCATACAAGTGAGCTGAGCAAACAAACAAACAGGGCAATTTGTTATTTAAGTTGTACATTCTAGTCAAGAAATATATTTGTAACCTAATTTTACTATGATACAACATCATTTTTTATATGTGAACACTAAATTTGTGCTAATGGAGCGCACACTAAACGCCGTCACCTTGGCCGGAAATTTCAATAATTACCAAAACGGTGAGGTTTCACCTCGCAACCGCTGCGCGTCTAATGAGATAAAGCTCATTCCGACAATCCCAAATCTCCAGTAGGGTGAGCAGAAAGAAAATTCAGAAACGACCGCGCAACGGTTTCTTACTCATAATTTATTCTGTACCAAGTGCCAGTGGCACACCGTAATGAGATGAATCCAAATTAATGCTACCTCTTATCTTTTACAAGATGAGAACTGCTTTGCGCGTGGCTACGGGAATTGTTGAATAAAAAATTGTAAGCCTTTGAGAGGATCGGCTTTATTAGGCGCAATGGGATTAGCGAGGCGCTTATCATTTTCGATATTGGGCTCGTTGTAATTGTATTCGTTATAATTCGATTTAGACATGAGCTAGCTTCGCAGATGGCTGATTTAGGACGATGATGTCGGAAGACAAGTATAGTAATAATCGAATCAAAGTTAATTAAGAAAATAAATTTTAACATAATGGAAAAGCAATAAATGTTTTTATTTATTTATTTGTAACAAAAAACAATTACATAATATGAGAAAGAAAGAAAAAATAATATAGGCTTAACAAAATTAGTTAAGTTTTACAAAAAGTACTCATTATGTACCCAACTTCTTGTTCATGAAATAAAAAAGCGCAAATGTCGCAAAATGCCAGAAATACAAAGATCAGCGCATAGACCTAGTATGGATGCTAGGTCCATGGATCGGATTGATTGATTGAATTTACGTTGTTAGATAATCATTCGGCTGAGCTTGGTTCGCCAATTTTACTTGATGAAATCGTCAAAGCCTTTTACGCATTAAAAAAAAGGTTTGGGAAAAAAAGGACTAGCAAATTATTCATTTTGTCTGAACCTACACCTGTTTTTAAATTGAATAATCATATCTTTTGTTAATCTGTGACCTAGTATTCAAACCAACAGCCTAACGAGCTCTCGCTGTAGGCTGAGTAAATTGAGTTTGATTGTATTTTAAATACTTTTGGGGATTATTTTTATGCTAATATTTTTCCGAACTAAAATACTAGAAGCCGTTGCCAATGTCATGCCATGCCATGTCCAAAATTATTTCGTGTATATGAAACAGTTTTTCTTTGTTAACTTTTTTCTACACGATAATGTTTAAAATAAAAATATCGAAACACTTAAAACGAGACTGAAATATTTAAAACGAGATTCAAACTGTTCAATGGCTATTTTAGTTCCTTTTTTTGTAATTGTATTCGTTATAATTCGATTTAGACATGAGCTATATATGACCTTCTGTATCATTTCCTTTGAATTTTATTTTTTTGTTTAATGTAACTGCTGATAATTTAAATGATTTACGGGATAATGTTAAACAAATTAATTATTAGAATAATATGTCTACTAAAAATCCCAATCTTCATTGCTATCGCCGTAGGTACGAGTATGCACACCCTACAATTATACATTAAAACCTTATAAGTATGATAAGTTTTACCTAATGTTTTGATCCTATGATCACTTTCACTAGTTTCACTTATTTTCAAAACTTGAAACCTCATCCAGTCAGCACGCATGCTTTCTCTAAACTTTTGTAAGTCAAAGTAGAAAATAACCTAGCAGAGATTAAATGAAAACAAACTTGGCTCTAACGCTTTCGTGCCCCCAGTTCTACAGCTGGACAAACCATCTTAATGTTATTACACAATGAAGCTATTCACGAAGCTGGGAGTGCATTTAGCAAAGCTTATACCAAAATTTATGCTTAGCATAGATACCACAATATTTTTTAGGGAAATTAAAGTTTTCCTTGCTTGTTGAAAATTTGGACTAAAAGTTAATTTTTCCGTATTCTAATGTAAATTGTTTACTGGTACAGCGTTGATGAAAATGAACTCAAATTGTCCTCTAAGTCGATTCGAGCTTGCAGGGTCACATCCTGACAGTCACAGTTATTTGATACCTGAGGAAAATAAAATGAACTTGGTGCATGTCATTACACACGGTCGGTATATAAAACTACTTCCAAAGTGAAGCTTATCCTAGAGCAGAATCGTATATCGGCCCTCCAGATCCTCACTAACGAATTGCAATACAATTCAAACACGTAATTTGAATTTTTACATACAGCATTTCATCCGTTTGTAGTTGACGTTCCCTGTATTCGGACTAAGCGTTTTACTTTAATTATGCGTACTGCAAATGAATTTAATAATCTGCCTGCGTGTGTGTTTCCGGCCACATACAACCCTGTGGCATTCAAAAAACGAGTGAATAGGCATGTTTTGGGCACGCTCGCTCCATCTAAGAGCGTCTCTTCCACAAGAATAGTTTGTGCTAAAGACTAAGCCCATCATGAATAATAAAAAAAACAGTAACAAATATTTGGACTCTTAAAGAGTCTGATCTCCAACGGCATCGCTTTCATCGACATTTCCCGATTACCTTCACCACCGACTGTTGTAAAGTCCACCACGTCCACAGTACCTATAGTTGCTACAAAAAAAGTCTCATACGAAATCCGCAACACATCTCGAACCGGCGGGCCGGCGACAATTACCCGAAACGAAATTTCACCAAAGCGGACATATTCCGGGCACGTTCTCACCTCGCCGCCGCGAATTCGTAATCAAAACGAGCGATGCAAGAATAGGGCTTTCAGGAACATGCACTTAATAAAGTGGGCTAGGGTAAACTCATCATCGTAGGCGAGGGGATCGGGGACCGTTAATGCGAGCGATTGGCTCTGCAGTCAAATTCAAAGTCGAAATCCTACTATTGAAGTAATTATGTACGACTGCAGTGAAGATTCCAAAAAAAAAAGATTTTACTTAAAATAAATTTATTAAAAATAAAAGAAATTATAAGTAATTGCGACGCAACAATGTTCGATGTTGGAAACAGAGTGGTCTTGCAAAGTGCCGCTGCTCGGTGGAAGGGCGATGCAACTGTGCTGAATCGGCTCCTTGGGCGGGTGATTGCCGGAATCCGTGTTTCTTATAAAAATTAAGGACGGCATGTGATCATCGATTCCCTTGGTGGGCCATGGCGTAAAAAAGTCAGGGTCTTAAAACATAATAAACACTAAATTAAAAATTTGTAAGCGATTGATATTTTGTTAAATAGATGCATACATTTTAAAAATGTTTTAAATACTTCATTTAAATAAAGACTTCACTGTTACCGTCGTAACTGAGCGGATGTGAACACTTTCCATCAGGTTCTTCTCTTGCTGGTTTTCTTTAATATATAAGACCTAATCAAGGAATTCTGAACGGTGATATGCATTTTTAAAAGATACCACATTAAGAATGAGCTCTTAATCTTAGTTCAGATTGTATTCGACTTGATGTAATGACAAAGTTACAATACTTAAGGAACAATGTAATAGTAATATTTATTAGCACAAACGAGCGAGTGACGGCAACTAACAAAGGGTTTCATCATAGATCTTTCAGTTAGCCGTCCCAACTTTACCAAATTAAAGACATTTAAAAAGAATCAAGTATTTAATAGTTGACTTCCTTCTACCAAGGACAGCGAGTATTTATAAGACGAAAAATACATAAAAAATAATAAGGTTAATGAACCCTTTGACCACCAATTGATTTTCTATTGTGTCTGGATTCCCGGCGTTCAATGGGTTAATAGTTTATCTGCTTCACCAACAACAGTAGCTACTCTCAACAAAGCCAACTGCGAAAAATGTATAAATTATAAACCGATCACTAATAAAATCAGACCTTGGGCATTATACAAGTCAGTCTCATAAATATTAATGGTTTTATTTGTAAACTCGCCAAGACCGCATAATGCGGAGACAGCCTGGCGCGGGCCTACATTATTACATGAACGCCCAGCTCCCCGGCTCTTTATTGGGCCGGTATTGTTTTTCAATCGGCTCTTGTCCCTGGAGGCTGATGAGATGACGTCACAAGCATAAACAACATGCGGCGGCGGAATCGATGGCCCGGGGACTTTTTTACAATGAATTCAGGTTTCGTGTTTTTGTGTTGCGTAAAAATATCACGATTTTTGATTGATGTTATGGTTACGGTGGAGTGCCACTGAGCGACGTCATTTCATTTATTTTGTGGGTGAATTGTTGAAATATGAATTTGTATTTAGCGGTGCTTTATACACGTAATCGCACCTACCACATTTTACTGTTGGACCGAAGTTGCCTTATTATACGCTAAGTGTATCGTTCTTTTACTGATTGTTTTTTTTTCCTTACCTTATACCTAAGCATAGCATACCTAAAACTTGTGAACCAATTCCAATGTCAGTATCCATATCTGATATTCATGTGTATGGTTTGTACGCGTTTGTTAATTTATTTTTAGGTTTGCTTAATTGCTTATTTCTTTTCAGAGAATGCAATGCTTATTGCTTTCCACTTGTGGTTGAGCTGTAGCTATTTTGCTATCAATAAAAGTGCCTCCATGGTCAAGCAAGTTCGGCTTAGATTGCCGATGAATGGCAGGTTTGAATTCCACGGAGAAATGTCACTTAGTGCATTTTATCCTGGTTGCTTAGCACACTGCAAATCACCTGATTGTCCTAAAAGAAAGATGATTCCATTCGCAAATTCGTTTAAGCCCGCGTGTGGGTTACAGCCACAGACATCCGATATACAATTAGACTGGACAAGCCGCCAAGTTTATAGCAGTCCCAGTGTCGCAATTTCTTTTCGGTTCTTACCTGTGAAAGTTATTATATTTCTTGTAAATTTACTGATTCATTGCGATGATGGCATGTTACAATTGACAGGATGGCATTTTGGAAAAAACGGTAATTTCTTCTAATATTCGTGCGTCTTGGTCTCGTCTCACAGACCGTAAACTGGCAGCCAGTGTATGCTCGTTGAGCTTACATTTGTCGCACTTTTTAACGCGGCTCGCCCCATCTCTTGTATTGGGAAATCTGTGGTTACAGCCCAATATCCCTATAGACGTGATGTGCAGCAAGGCAGTAATAAAACTGATCCTCACGATGTGTTATGAACACAAGCCATCCTTCCCAAACGTGGAGCTTTTCTAACGTAACAAATTTAATAGGAAAACAAAGCTCAAAAACATGACTGAAACAAACACAGTGAAATGTATATGGCATGAGTTTCAAAGGTAAAAAGCCGTTCAGTTATAATATCACAGAATGCTAAAAAGGAGATCAAATGGCGTGGTAATTATGCAAATTTAGTGCTGTGCTGTACAATCGCTTGTCGCGATTGAAATGTCCGATTTTATCGTTGCAAAAGTGGAAATTAATTAATAGCGCTCATTTACATTTAAGGTGCAGCTGGACGGTGGTTTTTAACGGGCAACGCTAAGTTACGATATGTTTGTACGTGTTTATGGTACAATGGAGTTTGTATCGTAAACATTTTATTATCACTGCTATCCTTCAACTTCGCATACACAAATAATAAAAACACAAATCTCATCATCAGCTCATGAACGTCCCCACCGAGGGCACGAGCCTACACGTACAGGGTGATTAGGCCTTAGTCGCCCACGCGGGTCCGGTGTGTGTTGACCCACTTCACGCACAACCCTTGAAATTCTTCATAGGCGTTTTTATTTATATATAATTTCGAAAATACGATTACACATTGGTTCATGACGGGGTCTTAATTTGCACCCTCCAGTTCGTTCATCCGACGCACTTACGGTGAAGGAAAACATCGTGAGGAAACCTGCGCACGTCAGCGAAGAGATTATTTCCATCGTTCTTCACCGAGCTCGTATAACATTGAAATCAAAGTCCAAAGGCTTCACCTTAATACCCAGACCAATTGTACGGTGCGTAGTCAATATGGAACTGTATTATTTTAACTGAAATTCGAGCTCACTTCGATAGCTTAATTACTCCAATTTATGAAGCAATATATTACTTCAGGGTAAGTGCATCATTCTTTTTGCAACTGGTATCATTTACACAGGAAATGGGTATTCGTTTGTGAGTTGAACGTTCTTTTACGGGTAATTATTTAGCCAAATGAGTTGCCAGTGGCATTCACTACATATATACATATAAACAATGCATACCATGTGTTTCCTAACAACTCGTAATATCGAATCAATAAATTATATTAAAAGATCTGTGGTATCATCATCATCAGCTCATTAAACGTCCCCAACGAGGGGCACGAGCCTACCCGTATAGGGTGTTTAGGCCTTAGTCGTCCACGCGGGCCCAGTGCGGGTTGGACGACTTCACACACAACCTTCGAATCTCTTCGCAGGCGTGCATGAAGGTTTCACGATGTTTTCCTTCACCGTAAGAGCGTCGGATAACGTACATATATTTTCGAAAATTCGAAAACACATTGGTACGTGTCGAGATTTGAACCTCAGCCCTCCCGGTAGGAAGGCGACAGTCCACACTATTGAGCCACCGACGCTCTTAAAATTAAAAGATCTGTGGTATAGCGAGACACAATAAAAAAAACTATTTTTAGAAGCTGCTTAGACAGACAGGCTGCTCATTGCATAATCGTCCCTTATTTTCCTTATATATTTGACGATTCATCTCTTGAAACGGATGAGACGTCAGCTACTACACCTAAGGTTCCGGGTTCGATCCCCAGGTAGTACAAGCATTTTTGTTGGTCTGGGTGTTTTCTATGTACACTTTAACAAAAATAAAGGATATCTGGGGGCACGGCAGTGCCCCCGCCAAGTCGAGCGCGAAGCAAACACTGCCGTACCATCCTTTACAGGATCCATTTCGCCGCATTTTCAGGCCCCGATTTGAGAACCTTTGGATAATACCAGAGCGCTGAAATTTTCGTCATCTAGTAAGATATAATAACTTACTTTAAATCCAAAATTTCAAGTCTGTAGGTCATTTAGTTCCGACGTTAAGCGAAAGCAAAGTTTCGCATTTTCGACAGACACTCACTCACTCACTCACTCAGATCATCAAAATAGAACTAGTACTTCCCATTAACTCAGAAAGCTGAAATTCGGTACAGAGTTAGGGTTTAATGGCTACATAAAGGGAAAACTGAAAACTTCGAAAATCGAAGATCTGGAGTACCTGGTGACCCTGCTTAGATAACAAAATCATCAAAATAGAACTAGTACTTCCCATTAACTCACAGAGCTGAAATTTGGTACAGAGTCAGGGTTTAATGGTTACATAAAGGGAAAACTATAATAACTTGGATAATCGAAGATCTGGAGTACCTGGTGACCCTGCTTAGATAACAAAAGAGCCCAAACTATAAGAGATTGACATACCGCCTTTAAACAATATATATTTAACATGGTGGGCCGCTTCATCCGATGTCAAAAATCGGGGGGCACGGTAGTGCCCCGCCAAGTCGAGCGCGCTAGACCAATACAAACAGACATGTTGGTGCACACAAATATTTGTAGGTACTGCCCGGGGATCGAACCCGGAACCCTTGGTGTAGTAGCCGACGTTTCAACCATTACACCCAATGGGTCGTCTAATATTCCTTTCAAGTTTCTACAAAAAGAAGTAAAATCCCACCAAAAACATTCTGTAAAAAATCTAGCCAAGTCTCGATGGAGCTGCTTGATTATCTCTAAAAAGTAATGAAATCAAGACAAAGACGTGCCGGTGATTCAATAGCCCATCGATTGTAGGCTTGATAAAGCCACTAACGTATAAAGAATGTTCAACGGCCAAGTCACACAACATCACCATAATAATTAATTAATTGCAGTAAGGAACCTTAGACTTGGCATATATATAGCAAATAAAAGCGTGCTAAAAATGATATGTCCCCACCGAGTAGCACGAGGCTACCCGTAAAGGTGTATAGCCCTTAGTAGTCAAAGCGAGCCCAGTGCGGATTGGTTGACTTCACGCACAAAATCTTTGAGTCTCTGCGTAGGTTTACGCAGGTTTCCTCACTATGTTTTCGTTCACCGGAAGAGCGTCGGACTAATATATATATAAATTCGAAAATACATTGGTACGTGGCGGGATTTGAACCTGCACCCTTCAGATTGGAAGGTAACAGTCCACACCAATGAGCCACCGACGCTCCATCAGAACCTATAATTACATGCTATGTAATAACCGTACAAGCAAAATGTTCGTAGATATTTCCATTGGAACACCGCTGAGAGTCGACGCCCGTTGGATTATCGGAAAACGCATGGTATTTATGCTTGTATCGCGTATTCAGAACCAATGGGCAGACGGCTTTAATATCCTAATGAGCGATTCGTGACCAACATTGTACAGATAGGATTAGGCTATGTTACCATTTTATACGTTTACATATTTCGTATTAGTCTGCTTTGTATGCCTCTAAATAACCGCGTTGTTGTTGTCGTTTTTATTTTAAATTCTTTAGTAGAAATGTAATCAGCAAGTTGAAATGGCAGTGGGCCGGTCTCGTATTGTCGTAGAACCAATAGAACCGGGCTAAATGGCGCTGAGTGAATGTCAGTGGATATTTATTTATTTATCATCATCATCATCATCATCAGCTCATTAAACGTCCCCACCGAGGGGCACGAGCCTACCCGTATAGGGTGATTAGGCCTTAGTCGTCCACGCGGGCCCAGTGCGGATTGGACGACTTCACACACAACCTTCGAATCTCTTCGCAGGCATGCATGAAGGTTTCCTCACGATGTTTTCCTTCACCGTAAGAGCGTCGGATAACGTACATATATTTTCGAAAATTCGAAAACACATTGGTACGTGCCGGGATTTGAACCTCAGTCCTCCCGGTAGGAAGGCGACAGTCCGCACCATTGAGCCACCGACGCTCCCGACGACGATCGACGAATATTTATTTATAGTTAAGTGGATATCTGGCGCAAAATTTGGGGGGAACTATGTCCAGCAGTGGATTGCGATAGGTTGAATAGGAATAGGAAGTGCCTTCACTCTATGTTGTTTTTAAGTTTGGTTAGGATATTGAAGACTGAATCACTTTATTATCTGAAAATATTGATGAGACTACTTGGAGGACACGTTATGCCATGGCTCTGGACTTTTAATATAATATGGTAGGCGTAACACCCACCAATTGAACTTTACCTCTGTCATCACTTAAAACATTTCTGTTACTCTCCCTGAGTTCAACCTCGTGCATAATTCACTCCATAATGCGTTAAGTGACTTTAAACTTGTGAACTACTTGTTCAGCCCTGCATTCTTGCATTAGCCTCTCTCACCAAAGAAACAAATCTTAGCACAACGTCGAGAGGATCACTATCAACGCATATTGGCAGTCAAACACTCTCAAATTTTAAATAAAAAAATAAACAAAAAAACCCACTGCTGGCCATAGGTTTTCCAATTAAAAGCCAGAAAACTTGGTCCGATTTTCTAGTCCAGTCTTCACCAACGTTCTACCATTAGTAGTCGGTCCATTGGGCATTATTACACATGGTTAACTAATCATTGTTTACATTTTATTAACAAAGCTTCCGTTCGTCGAATTTGATGACGTGAACCCCATAGGACCATCCATCACGCAACCCCCTCCATTTCCCGATAATTCACGTGTGAACAACTCAAAATAAATTCCATTTGTCATTCCCTGTGACATGCGAGCTGTCGATTCCCGAATGCAACTCTTCGCACGTTAATGATCAGTAATCATGATTTATATGAATTGACCGAATGAACAATGAAAGGTTGTAAATTACAATCGAATTTGTATTTGAATAAACAAGTTATGATTTTTTAGAGCGTCGGTGGCTCAGTGGTGTTGACTGTCGCCTTCCTACCGGGAGGGCTGAGGTTTAAATCCCGACACATACCAATGTATTTTCGAATTTTCGAAAATATATGTACGTTATCCGACGCTCTTACGGTGAAGGAAAACATCGTGAGGAAACCTTCATGCACGCCTGCGAAGAGATTCGAAGGTTGTGTGTGAAGTCGTCCAATCCGCACTGGGCCCGCGTGGACGACTAAGGCCTAATCACCCTATACGGGTAGGCTCGTGCCCCTCGGTGGGGACGTTTAATGAGCTGATGATGATGAAGTTATGGTTTTAGTAAAGTAGCAAGTAAAGTTACCGACATGTTGGAGTAGCAGTGGGCTGGTCATGTATGTCGTAGAACCGATGGCCGTTGGGGCAGACTAGCTCTGGACTGGAGACCGCGACTTGACAAGCGTAGCGTAGAACGCTAGAAGCGATGGACAAACGAATTGTGCAAGGTGGTGGATGAATGAAGAAAGCGACGGAATGGGACATCTTGTGAAAAAATGCCAGAGACTTTTATGACTCTTTGCCTCGTTATGTGTTCCCCGATCATTACAACCTGGCCGTCTTCAAAGCAATAGTGAATAGTAGAATAGAAAAGAAGATTTTTTTTGGGTAGTGGTAATTATTTTTGAATAGGCTGTTTCAAGGAAGGCATGATCTATCCTCGGCCGCATCATCACTTACCATCAGGTGAGATGACAGTCAAATGTCTGCCTATAGAGAATTAAAAAGAAGTAGTGGACTGCGATAAATTAATTAAAAAAAGAGAAAGAGCAAATAAGTTATTAATATTATCTAGCCGTGTCCGCGACTTATTCTGTTTATTCTCTTTCCACGGACGCCATGAAAGCCGGATTAAGCTTTTCTTCACGGTGTAGTTGGAACTCAATCAGAGCACTACACGACAGGGGCAGTAACTGAATTTATACTTGTACATATGATATATTGAGTAATAAAGAGAGAACAATAACTACAATAATAATGGGGGCCCTGATCGAAAACGAAACGCAGCGTAAAGGACCGTCAGGCGGCAACGTTCCGTTTTTAATAATGTTTACAGCGCACAGACGCCACTGATGAAACTAATAAACGAGTTTACGCGTAAAATGGAACACATTTCGCTGGAGTTCGTCTTAGTTTTGTTTGATGGAAGTTTCAACGTAGAGTTAAAGAGTAATAGATGATACCCGTGTAACGAGATAAAGAAATGATGTATGAATTGTGAAATGAGGAATATCTATTTGTGATCAACACTACACAAGTGAGTGTAGATCAGTGATAGATGTTTCTCGGGCTATAGTTGCTAGTACTTTAGTTTAGTTTGAAGATGATTCTCACTGTTTAGTCCTAAACATACCTAAATTAAATCGGATCAGCTAATCGGATGACACATTCTTATATATTCTGCTAGTAGCAGAATATATAAGAATGTGTTACCCTTTTAAATGAAATATTACACTCACCTTCACACATCTTTACACACAAGATTTTATTGGTTTCTTTCGTTTCTCTCTATCTTTTCAACCTATCACAGTCCATTGCTGGATTTGAAAAATTTGACTATTTTATTCATAGAAGCCCTAAATATCCAATCCAAAAAATATTTTCGGATAATCCAAACGTTTATTACTATCCGCGAAAATTCTTCAACCATACAGTTAGGAGTTACGTGAAATTTCGATTCGCAACTGCTTTCGGAACAATCTACACGGCATAACCGTTCCGTAACAAGCTCGTACAGTTCGTTAGTGTTTTAAATCTGTTTTTAATTACTCCCACTGTCGTAATGAGCGTAACTCGGATTTCTGAATTAATGCGAGCACATTTTAAATGTCCTCGCGTTATACGGTTTTTTAAAATTCAAAGCTAAATGCGATGCAATTCCGGTTCGGCCTGATTGCGCGGTTGGGCGAATTGAGAATTATGCTTATTCTATATTGTGTAATTATTTGGTGTTTTATGTGGATGGAGTGGGTCCTAGGATGTAGCTTTAAGGTATAAGCATGCTTAATCTGGTGGGTCAATGCCATCTATTATAACAGTATTACTTTAATGATACATCAGCTTTTGTAAGTAATATTATTCTTATTAAATATGTTCTTATTCTTTTATTCTGTTCTCATACAGTTTTTAGAGATGGCGGTAAGCCTCCAGATCAGTGTGCATTTTTGAATAAATTTATCAATCAACCAGTTCATCATCTTTTACTGCTGGGAATTTGGTTTTATCCTGGGTACTGCTAAACATGTCGACTTATAAATGTTAAGAGATATACTAAGCATTAATTCAATGTTTAGGGTTACAGAAGAATAAAAAAATTAAAGTTTCACATAATAATAAAAATAAAAAGACCAATAAATAACAATAAATATTTAAAAAATAATGCAGCGCATTGCGCCACCCATAACAGTATAATTCACAGCAAAATCCGTGGCACAGTTAAAAATAAACCTAAAGTAAGCAACATTAACGTAACCCCCACCGATTCCGAAAGCGAAAAAACGGGATAGGTAAACAGCGAAACAAAAGAAACAATTAGGTAGGTGGATGTTTCCAGAACAAAGGCTGGCCGTTTCCTTTCATTGTTCCCCGAAGATAAATTTTGTGGCGAAAATCGGAAGTAACAAAAACTACTATAAATGTAAGAGGGAGGTGAAGCTCTTGTGCTTCAGATGTATCCTTTTTAATGTATTATTTGATATATCTACAAACCTAATTTTATTACTGTAAAAACAATTATTACCAGATCAAATAACGTTTCAAACAATTCGTTATCACCCCTTGTGTTAGTTTAGCATATTCTATTAAATTGCTATTAACCATATAGTATTAGAGCGTCGGATGTGGCTTATTGGTCTGGACTGTTACACATACCACATATTTTCAAAATTATTATGTACGTATATCCTACGCTGTTACGGTAAAGGAAAACATCGTGAGGAAACCAGCGCACGCCTACGAAGAGATTCAAAGGTTGTGCGTGAAGTCGACCAATCTGCACTGGGCCCGCGTGGACTACTAAAGCTCGTGCCTGTCGGTGGGGACATATAATGAGCTGAGGATGATGATGATTCAGTATTACCTGCAATCTAGGGAAAGATCTTTCCTGGTGCCTATGTTTTAGCCTACCCCACTGATGCAATGTTTATAGGTAGGTTGTCAGAAGCTTTGTCGCTATTTAAGCTGTAAAGAAATAAAAATGATCTCAGTACTTGTTAGTTGCATTAGAGCTCTCTCAATTTACATACACCTAAACTGTCGTTTACCTTTAATATGTAATTACGTTTCAGTTTATACTTTTGATAATTATCAAAATTAATAACAACTTTTTCAGTGTTAAGTACCAACTTTTAATCTCGGAGTCTATGGCATTGGTTTTACAAAACCTATGATTTCATTCCATAAAGTGAGCTTCCCCTAACACGTCAATGACGTTGCAAGTCAGTTGTCAAGTTAGTCTTAACCCATCAACCGCCATACCTATCTTTTTTATTGCATCAAAAATCAACCTCTGACAGTCCAGCATTTGTATAGTCCATTTCGGTTCGCCCCACAACCCCCCGTTACGGTGTGAAACGACGACGTTTCCATTTACTACGTATTAATCGCAGCGAGGGTCCAGTCCAATGTCAACACAAACAAACTACAGGGACGAAAAGACCCTCGCAATCGAATGAGCGGGTACAGACAACTCATGGTTGTCAAACACCGTTATTGGGCGACACCTGTGTAACGACACGGAAGGACCGCACCTCGTCCATTCTGGTTTGTTTAACCTGGCACGGGATTGACCGTGTTTTGATTTGTACTTGATTAATTAACGATCTGTTTTTTGGATACTTTCACATTCAACCCTAAATTTTTCTTAACCGGTGAAGAAAAACTTCGTGAGGAAACCTGCACACACCTGCGTTGAGATTTAAAGGGTGTGCGTCGTGCGTTGAGATTTCAGTGTTTCTTTTATTTTTTTTGCGTTTGATTAAGCTTTTCATGTAGTTAGAATATCTTATTAGTAGAAACTACATGAAAACAACAATGTAAAAGTAGTGAATTGTGGCAAAATTTAACGTATGAGACCCAATCGAATCCTATTAGCGCATTTTATAATTAACGAAATTAGGGCCCTGGGAGGTTACCGCAATCTCTTAAAACAGTATACTTTAACATGACTTCGCCTTTTCTGATACAAAAATGCTGACGTATCATTATAGGAAAACTGTTTTAAGAGATGGCGGTAACCCCCCTGATCTACCTTAGCTGACAACAAACCACGGCACAATTCAATTCCAACCGTAGTCCGCACCGCAAAACCAAATCCACTTTACGTGCGTAACATTATCCTCGAGCCGTGTCACCATAAACAGTTACTTTGAAACTAAAATAATTAGTTGGCTCGTCAAGTTTGACACGGCGAAGATTGTTAACAAGTTAATTTATGTTGGAGCTAAGCAAACGGTCGTATGATGCTGTTTCGCAGAGGCAATCTATTATGGGAGACGTCCGTGGTCTTGTATGAGTTGCGTAATCTATATTTAGTATGGGATTAATCTGTATTCCGTTATTGTTTAAGGCGCATTTAAACAAAATATTATTATTTAACATAGGTAAGAAAGAGCGTCGGTGGCTCAGTGGTGTGGACTGTCGCATTCTAAACGGGAAGGGCTAAGGTTCAAATCCGAACTACCAATGTATTTTCGAAAAATATATGTCGTTATCCGAACGCTCTTACGGTGAAGGAAAACATCGTGAGGAAACCTTCATTGCACGCCTGCGAAAGATCGAAGTTGTGTGTGAATGTCGTCAATCCGCACTGGGCCCGCGTGGACGACTAAGTGCTAATGCTTTATACGGTAGGCTCGTGCCCCTCGTGGGGGACGTTTAATGAGCCTTGAATGAGATGAATAGGTAAGACGTCTGTGGCTCACTGTTGTAGACTGTTGCCTTCCGATTGAGTGGGTGCAGGTTCCAATACCGCCACGTACCAATTATATGTACGTTGAAGGGAAATATCCGACGCTTACGGTGAAGGGAAATATCGAGAGGAAACATGCGCACAACTGCGAAGAGATTTAATGGTAACGTGAAGTCGGCCAATCTGCACTGGGCCCGCGTGGTCGACTAAATCCTATACACCCTTTTACGGGTAGGCTCGTGCCCCTCGGCGGGGACGTTTATGAACTGATCATGGTGATGATGATGTTAGGTTAAGGACCAAACAGATCTGAGAAGCAGACAGTTACGCGTCTACGTATGTGACAACTACTACCAAAAGTCACTCAAAATTTCCAAAGGAGAAACTCTATCATCAGTCAACTTCACAACTTAACAGTCAACCTTTACAAAAAAAAGGAAACTTAATGATGAGGATTAGGTTTCAAGGCTCTTTTCATTCGTATACATTTCAATCAAGCGGCCTTTAACGACCCACTGCTAGGCCCACCAATTCGAATTGGGCCCGCGTGGTGGATTATGGCTTACTTTCCTCAGGACTATGCTGCTTGCGATAGCCCCTGCTCTACAATAAGACCTTGTCGATGATCATTTTGATTGATATTAACTTAATTACACCTATTTATTTCGCAATATACTTTTGTTTTTAGTAATTTGATTTGGGGCACCTTAAAGATAAACTAAATGACAGACTTCATCATTATTACTATGAAAAAACTGCTATTCTCAAGCAATAGATCTACGTAATGATAGCCGTTTATTTTCGTATCCAAGTACAGCCTCTGCTAAGTTGAGACAAAGTGCTTTTTATTGCTTTATTAATGGGGTGATCTTGGGTAAAATCTACATATAGGGTCAGAATACTCGCCTAAAAGATGCCAATTAATCTTACTGCTAGTATGAAATGAAGCGTTTGTTTGAGAACAAGTGTGATAGTGTCATAAACAAACAAAAAAAGAATGAAATATATTCAGTGTTTTTATAAATATCCACTAATATTCATACAGCGCCATCTAGTTCTAATTTAAGAAAAAATACTTGTTCTATGGATACAAAGCAACAGATAGACTTATACCCCTTTTTAAAAATTCTATATTAATCAAAGGAACAAACACATCCCACGAAATCATAATTTTGTGTATTACTAAGTTGTGACCCAAGGTTTATCAACTTCGGAGTACATGTCAAGGATGAAACTCTATAACAACCGCATTCCACACTCAAACCTCCAGTAAGAGCCGTTTTGTTTTGTAAACAGGAATCTGGTCGACCGACACTCGGTGAAGTTTCATCAAATGCGTGAATCCAGCGCGACCGCATTTAAGTTGGTGTGTTTGGTCTAACTTATAAGCGCACAGATGTATATCAATTCAGTAAGCAATTTAGCTATATAATAAGTTTGTAGTAGCTATAAATAAATTATATTTTTTTATTGAACATAAGGAAAACGAGCCGCCGTCCTTAAATAATTGCTCGAAATGTATTGCCAGCCATATAAAAGAGTGTAGGATTTGTGTATATACGCCATGTTCTATCAATTCGAGCCGTTTTTTTAATACGGTCGGAAGTAATGGGTTTGTGTAAAAATCGCGACTTTTAAGGGAAATATCAATTAACTTTTGCTTTGTCTATTACAAAAACGTAGGCCAACTTTACTAATAATAACAAATATAATGTATCTGATCAGGACGCTCACCTCATGGTAAGTCATACGCCAGAACATTACAGAAGTGCATTGAACGAGAGCACCAGTTGTTAAAAAGTAATTATTCTCCACCAATGCGCCACCCGAGACAACAAGATTTGGTTCTTATACCGGTAATTTCACTAGGCAACAGTGCTTCACCCAAAAAGCGCTAATCAAAGCCTACTCCAGCAAGCGAACCTCTGAACTGCTACAGCTCAGTAAACCCACAGGTCAGGGTCCTTTAAGGGCACTGACTGGACCTCACAAAAATGAAGCTAATGACTCGGAAGCCTGCAGATTCTGCGCGGAAGAGAGAAGACACAATGCACTACTTTGCAATTGTGGGTCCTCTACAATGGAAGCGAAATATCCACTTGGGTAATTGTATCTTATGCCAAGTGACATCAAGTCTTATAAAGTTGGAGGGTTCCTTAACCTTCCTAAAACGTGCCCAATATTAGATGAACTCTAAGAGAGAGCGAGTCACAAAAGATCTTCTAGGTCGAAGTGACTACAGGTCTGCATAAGCCTGAATAGCCCTCAAAACTTAAATAATTAATAAATAAATAATAACAGTGCCTTCATCTTGAAACACGGAAGTGTAGGTATAACACTTCCATTTCACTTACCATATCTGGCACTTGCGGTAGTACCTACCTAGACGACTCAGTACCGAGTCTACCACTCAGTAGTCTTAATGTTTACAGATAAATGTTTAGACTTAAATTATCTTATTAAATGGCAAACTCCTTATCAATACTACGAAGGAGGTCCAAAGACCATTAATGAACAGGATGTAATACTTACTTTGGGCGGGATATCCGAAAACCTTGTTTTTAAAGAGAAATACAAAATAACGACAATACTATCACCTGTGACTTGTACCACACCTGGTAGGCCGGTACAAAATTTAATTCCGGGCTACGATCCGATTTTGTGGGTCATTGGCGTTGACTCACCTGAGGGTGCTTGGATGCCCGCGCTGTGCGGCTTTAGGTGAGCGGCCATATCCACGGATTCAGTTTGCCATCAACACCCCCGCGAAGGTTTTACACAATAAGCGATTTTGCTATAAGTAAAACGATAAGCTATAAAGTAAAAAGGAAAACGATGTCTGGGTCGGTATCGAAATCAAACGCAACCTTTTGCGTTTGATTACGTATCCCAACCAGAACATAGGGTCCAGTCACTGAATAGTGGTGCGAAGTATTTATAGTAATTAGAAATTGGATCGAAGAAAAAAAGGTGTTAACCAAAACCAATAGAAGTGTAAACAAAAACCGAAATTAATAACAGAATTAATTTTATAGTAAGCTGGCATTTTAAAAGTGGATCGTGTGGTGATGGCTGATAAGAATATAATTGTCACAGTACTCTTCCCAGGTGGGCAAGCGCTTGAACAACAGCATGTTACCAAAAGTAAAGTTGAACTTGTTATACTTTCACTAAGTTATGCACTTTCCGTAGACCCTAACATAGAACTCCATTTTTCAGTTAAGTTTGAATCACCATTCACCATTGGAAGTCCAAGAATAAAAGAAAAGATATTTCAGAAGTCCCAAGGTTATAGCGAAGTGTAAGTTAAATACTATACATTCAATTTAACCAACTCGATAAAAAAATTTAGTCACATTGCAAACCTGACGACTTCATTAAAAGGACCGGCGTATAAAGATAAAATCAAAACAGAGCAGTCCATTTGACTTCGTAGTCGGATAAAACCCTAATCCACACGCCTCTTCCAATTAACTGAAGGTATCGATTGAGCAGTGGAGTAAACAAAGCCATTTCACCCCTTTTCACCAGTAATGGTTGTGTCTGTGCGTTACAACTTAATTAAAAACTGTACAGTATCAATAGACTCTTTATTTTGTTCAATAAGAATGTCTTACAGAATAACTGAACTGCTGAACTGTTTCTTCAATATGTCAAAACGACTTATGTTAAAGAGAGTACGTATCTACGAATAGGCTATAATCAACTCGATGCCCGTATCCTCTAAGAATAAAAACCAAAAAATGATGATGATTATGATAACAGGCGGGGATACTGACCAGTATACTACCAAAGAACTATACTAGAGCGTCATATACAATGGTGTGGACTGTTGCCCTGGGTTGAGGTTAAAATCCCGCCACGTATCAATGTGTTTTCGAATTTACGAAAAAAATATGTACGTTACCCGACGCTCTTTCGGCGAAGGAAAACATCGTGAGGAAACCGTGCGCAGGTTTCCTGCCTGCGAAGAGATTCAAAGTTGTGCGTGAAGTCAATCTATACGGGTAGGCTCATGCCCTTAGGTAGGACGTTTAATGAGCTAATGATGATGATAATATCACCATATGTACTCAGACGACATTATTTCACATAACGTAACTTTGTATCTAAACATGAATACATTTATATATCATGTTAAAATCAATTAAATGGACTCCACTGTCCGTTTGAACTCGACGAAAACATTTCCCACCAACTTTTCCATCGCTTAATGTTGTGCAGCTGTGATTTCATCGAATTGAAAGTTCTATTTACTTGTTGATGTTCTTTGTCGTTTTTTAATGTTAGCCGCTTCTGAAGACAAGTTTTAATATACCAAGTCATCGTCATCACACAGTTTTAAACTTTTAAACTTAAGTTAACTTATCCGATAGACTTATAAACGCAGCAGCAGCAGCTAAGTTTTTTAGTAGACAATTGTCGGTTATAAAAGAGCACTAATAGATATTTTTTTTTACTTATCATAATTTCACATCGGTATCACATTCATATCAATTCAATTAAAAATATATTTATAAAATGAAACGAAATCTGTACCATTAAAATAAACCTTATTTTAACATCGAAAATCGACCCAGTAACAGGACATCACTAGGCCAAAAGGATCTTCAGAACTCCACACGAGGCAAAAATACTTTCGCTGGAACCAAGTTGCGGGTTCCGGCTAAAACTTACTCGGAAACTTTTTCGATTGGTTGCACACAAAACTTGGGCTCGGTGACCCATTTTTTTGTAACATATCCGTAATATGACGGATCACACATTGCAATGTTACAGAAAGGTTCCAAGTTAATATATTGTTAGTCATAAATATTTGTATGTTTAAATTGCCTAATGTATAGTCGCCATCTTTGATTTGCAGACATTGTTAATAGTTGATCTTTAAACTTCCGGTAAGTATTAGCTTTTCGTAGATTTAATAAAATACTGAATTATATTAAACGAGTCTGTCATGGTTTAATGCTTGTATACAAATTTTGTAACAATTGTATAGAAAATGTAATAGTCTGATTGGTAGAAATTTATGGTCATATCCGATGGTGGTGCCTTAATAAACGCTAGCGCCTACGACATGGTGTTCTGAGCCCTTCGATAGGTTCCAGCAAAGCTTTTAAAAATTTGTGAGTTCCTACGCGTTGTCTCATGAGTCAGTACAATGTAAAGGGAAACGCGAAATAATGGTATTTAGCGACAATAATAAATAAATTTGTCTAGTTTTTTCTTTGATGGTTCGGCTTTAAAAAAGTAAAACAATTAAGTACTGAGGTCATTGGTACTGAGGATCTAAGGATAATTGAATATAGAGAGGGAGCGCAGGCCGCTGCTGTCCGAGCAACTGTGGCCGGCCAGGTTTGCACGTGTTCGGAGGATTGTTTAAAATACGCTTTTTTAAGTATTGTCAGATCCTTGTATACGGTTAGCCTGTGGATTAGTTACACGCAGCGGGGCATACACGATCTGCGCGTTCAGTATAACAACGCGTTCCGGGTGATTATGGACTGCCGCGTTACTGCAGCCGGCAGGCATGTTTGCGGAGCCGGCGTCGACGGCTTGCCGCTAATAATTCGCAAGCGAGGCCGCCTCTCTCCTCCGGCGCTTGCGCGAACAGTACCAACACCATCTCGCACGCTGGCGGATCGATGGGACTCCCAATGTTGGCACCGGTGGTTTCGTTTACACACGATTCCAGGGCGACTTAGTTTTCCTATTCTTTTTAACCATAAACAATATATACTAACAAGTTCATAATTTTTATTTTATCTATTACTAACAAATTAGAGTATTCGCAAGATAATCTGAATAAATAATTATTATTATTATTAATAGTCTAATAACCAATTTATCAAACAAGTGGTGCAGTGGCGCCACCTTTCATGAATACTTTTTTGATTCTTTAGTAAAGTTGTAATGTTGCCTTCCGATAAAAGGGTATAAATACTGATGAAGCATGCATCGCTGCATTCCTTTTAAAAGTGTGAAAGAAATAAACATCTCTCGTGGAAACTGTTTTACTGGTGTTTTAACATACTATC